>MU184288.1:112454-151182 GCA_016904865.1 Pissodes strobi | reverse complement strand
TATGTATTTTATCAAGTCCGGTAGCCTTCCAATTTGGGGCAGTTGATATGGCTTTTCGGATATCTTCTTCTGTTATTTCAATGGCGGGCATTTGTTCCAAATTCTGGTTCTCCTGTTCTTCTTCTGCCAACCAGTAATCCTCAGTATACTGAATACTGTAACCCCATATATTATTCCAAAAGGTGTACATGTGTTCTTTATTTGGAGTTTCGCTTATGGGATTTTTACTTTTTTCTATCAGGTTTCTATAAATTTTTTTCTGATCTCTTTCAAATAACATAAGCTGTTCTTTTTTTATTGGACTCATGGTACCTACGCAATCTAGCTCCCAGTACAGCAGCTTTCTGTTTTAAACGATCAAGATAGACTCTAATCTGGGCTGTTCTACTAGGGGTATTTCCCTTAATTCTGGCTTCTTTTTCTAATAGGTTTTCAACTTCCCTTTTGCATCTTTTTGACGATTTTATCGTGTTGTCCAGATAACTTTTTACTTTCCCTATTTTTGATTTTATCTTGGCTATGTTTTTTCCAATCCTTTTTTCCCAGGGTGGGGTTTTTTTCCAGATGTTTAGAATCACTATTAAAATTATTTCTCTTTGTTTTCAGGTCTAGGCCAGATGCTTCGCAGACGGTTACTGCTGCGGCGTAACACATATGGTATGTATCTTAAAGAGATCTGCATGTTTTAATTATAGCTATTAATGTTTTGTTAACTTGTTTAACAGCTAACATCACTTTACCATTAACTTGTATTTTAGGAATGGCGGGTCTGGCATAATCTGGGATGCCTTCATATTTGAGTAGGTTGGCGGTAATTTTTTTCCAATTATCATACTGGTCTTCTGACAGTTCTGTGGATTCGGTATTTTCATTTTGGTTTTCATTTTGATTTTCTTCTGATTACTCTCATTTCTTCTATTGGTCTTTCTCTCTCATTATCATCCTCATTACTCTCGCTTCTTATCCTCTCTTTTATGTTTTCAAGCTCAGCTTGAGATAGAGCTCCTCTTCTTTGAATGGAGTTGACCCGACTTGCAAGGTTTTGTTCAGTTTTGGGTAACTCAGGGTTTAATTGTGTCCATAGTTGGTGCAGTCGTTTTCGGTACAGTGTCATATCTGATTCGTTTTTTGTCACCTATAATATGCGTACATCAGTTGAAGATTGTGTCTCTGTCTGGGTGGAGTGGTGGGAGGTTGCGCTTCAACCTCCAAACCATCTGTGCCTTCACCATGTGCCGGGCCTTGCAGTGTTATCTCGCGAAGAGCTGCTGCTTGGTCCACTGGTCCTCGCAATGGGCTTAAGCGACCCGCAACAAGCTCAGCCCGTGTTCTTGTTGCATCCGAGGCTAAGTTTTCTGTGTCGAAAGCTTTATTAACATTTAACTCAAGGTCGGGGGAGCCAACCCCTTCCTTGGTGTGGCTTGCTAGGAATCCGCAGGTTCGCAACACCCGTGTCTTTTGGGCCTTCCTTGCGGTGGCTGTTTGCGCAACTTGAGATTTCAAGCGCGGGCGGTGAGATCGCCGCATCTCTACGCGGGTGTGTCTATTTTGGTCCACGGGTAGTATTTTATTTCCCACCATCCCGCCAGCAATGCCGGTGAGGGAACACCATATATTTAATACTACTATATCGTGAGTCGAGCCAAAATTTGTCCGAAATCAAAACGAGATAGAATGATCGATGTGTACTTTCAGCGTTGAGCGCAAGTCAATTATTTCAACCAATAAGCGGTGCCCCTTCGATTATCGATCGCCTCCACGTGTGCGTGGTCGCATAGAGCGCCGAATTGTCACCTCGTTTGCCGTTTTGTTGTTTGTTGCCGTTTACCATATATTTAATAAATATATGCCGTTTACAGTATTAAAGTCATTGTGAGTCGTCCATTTTGGTGTTTACTGTTTGCTTTGTACTTTACTCAAATCGCTATACTTACTTTGTTTATTGTTACTTCGAAGTTTTTGCCGTTTTGTTGTTTGTTGCCGTTTACAGTCGTTCATTTTGGTGTTTACTGTTTGCTTTACTCAAATGCCTATACTTACTTTGTTTATTGTTATTTCAAACTTGGACAATTTGTCGGTGTGAACTTGTAGTGAAGATCATAGAATAAAATTATGTAAATTAATTATGGATTTGTACATAAATGTGAGATTTTTCCATGAAGCCAAACAAATGTCGTCTAAAGAAGAATACCTATATAAGGCAAAAATACACTATTTTATTTAAGGGGCAATAAAATTAGAAGTGTCATAATATCATGTTTTATTTACCTCTTAACCCAAAAATATATAAATGAATATCTGCAGTTACATCCTGTTTGAAAACTAATGTTCATATTGTTTTGTAATCATATGTTGTTTTTCAATTATTTCTATCCACCACAAACATCTATTTATTTTTGGAATATCATTAAAATTATACGACAAATAATTTTCCTAAATTATATTGTTAACATAAATACTAATTTATGATGAGGGCGTTTCACACTGAGTTGGATTTCAAAATGTACATATCATATTTATGATTTTATTGATTTTAATATGTGAAATATACTATTTGCCTCGCTAGCTCATGCGCAAATTAACCAAAGTACACATCAAGCAAGTGCAATGAGTGCAACAAGTACATCCTCGGCGAACTTCAGTTCCATAGTAAACAAGCTTGACACACTATATAGGAGTATTAAATATATGGGGAACACCCTATCCGCCGCCTGGGGACGCTTCCGATGGGAGACAGACAATTCCACACACATATTATTATTATTATTATTATTATTATTATTATTATTATTATTATTATTCAGAACCGTGTCAAGCAACATCTTCGCACACACACCGCTCGTCGAGCGTCATAGGATCTCCCTTTAGTGTGTGTGCCACTACCATAAAAAAGTGGCTAGCAAACCAGTTTGGGTTAGTTTGGGTTAGTTTGGGTTAGTTTGGGTTAGTGGGTTAATAATTGAAATTTACCAATAAAACAACAGAATTCAGGAGTACTAAATTCCTTAGATTTCATAAACAAAATTAAAAGTAGGAACCTTTAATGAAGGTGAAATTTTAATGTCGTTTGATGTTTGCTCATTGTTCCCTAGTGTACCAACCCTACAGACCTTGCAATACCTTGGTGAATTACTTGAGATGAAAAGTTTTGATAACGAAATCAAACAAGAATATTTAATCAAACTTTGCATGGGTCCAAATTATTTTCAATATAAAAATAACTATTACCAACAACTTGGAGGCACGGCAATGGGCAACTTTTTATCGCCGTTCTTAGCTAATCTTTTCATGGGTAAATTTGAAAATGAAATCAGTCAAGAGTTCGAATATTTTCCAAGGGTATGGTACAGGTATGTGGATGACATTTTCGAGATTTTTGACACAAAAACCGCTAATATCGAAGATTTTGTAACCAAACTAAACAACCGTTTCCCATCCATTAAATAATGAAGTCGAGAACAATGCCAACTTCCATTTTTGGAAACTTTAGTGATTAGGAACGATAATAACACACTATAATTTGATATTTATAGAAAAAGTACTGCCACTAACCGATATATCCCTAATGACTCCTTTCACTGTGACCAACACAAAACGGCTGCTTTCATTTTTTAGTACACCGTATGGTTAACTTTCCTCTCAGCAGAGAAAGATTTAATAATGAAAAGGAGACAATTAAGAATATAGCGAAAGTTAATGGTCTCAATACTAACTTAATAAATCGACTAATTAATAGGCATTTGTTTAGAAAGATCATTCGTGAGTCCACTTCTTTCGTCAATTAGGATGGAAATACAAAATATGTTTGGATACCATATAATCCTCAGTATACTTAAAGGACTCCAAAAAGTCTTTAAGGAAGTAGGTTTAAAATTAGTATACCAAACTCAGTTTAACATTAACAAATTATTAGGTGGTCCAAAGGACAAAATTGAAATATTAGAAAGAAGTGGAATATATGAAATTGGAGTCATGGATTGTAACCAAAAATATGTTGGGCAAACTAGAAGATTTATACAAACGAGATTCAAGGAACACATAGCTCATTTAAAGTATGGTAGAACAGAAAAATCAAGTGTTGCCGAGCATGCTTTTGATAATAATCATAGAATAACAATTAATTCATAAGGAGATTATTAGACGCATATGAAACTATGGAAATTATTAAATGTAAGAATAGTTTAAATAGAGATAGAGGGCCTATTCCGTATAGTCCATTGTGTTGGTTGATGATTAAGCAAATATTTAGTATAAAAGAGAGTTAGGAAGATTTAAAATTTAGTTTTAATCACGATGATGCTAACATGGTTTACGAAACGCGCGTCGAGTGCAATAATTCTGTTTCGGTATTGTGGATAAAACTCCGTTTTAGAGCAATGCTAATATTGTAAACTATTAATCCAAACGAAAGAGGCTCTGGCGACCGAGTCGAGGTGGTATAACTTCCAACATGGTAGAGAGCAGCAGCTCTATCATTACCGGACTGAGGCCATCGAAGAATAACTTCTCTAAGGGGTCAGTATCAGATACCCATAGGCGAAAATCAAATTATGATTTGACCGGTTGTGACACTGCGGTGCAGAAAGCAATGGAAAACTACTGCACTACTTTTCCAAGAAAACAGTCATGGCAGAAGGTAGAAATGAAACGACCCCTAGTCCGCGGCAGACTTTCAGTAGTCAAGGGGTGCTAAGAATCCCCGCGAAGGAAGCTAGGACACACCCGAAAGTGGAAAGTACTGATCCTAATAGATCAGGCACCAGAATTGGTACTTGGAATGTGCGAAGCCTTTACTCCGATGGCAAATTAGAAAATCTAGCCAACGAAATTTAGCGTATTAAAGTAGATATACTAGGTGTTAGTGAGGTCAGATGGCCAGGAAGTGGTAAAACTACGGCAGAGAAAGCAACCCTGTATTACTCTGGAAACGATCTACCTAACCATTATAATGGAGTCGGATTTCTTGTAGACCGAAAATATAACAAAGCGATCATAAATTTCGTTCCATACTCAAACAGAACCGCGCTTCTTCAACTCAAAGCGCATCCTGTGAACATAAATTTAATACAAGTATATGCACCAATACTAGACAAACCCGATACAGATGTTTTAACAACCTATAAAGAGATAAAGGAACTCATAAAAACTGTAAAAATAACGAAGTATTGATCATAATGGGGGATTTTAACGCAAAAGTTGGCCAAGGACGGGTTGACGATATTGTGGGTGACTTTGGGCTCGGAGCGCGGAATGCAAGGGGGGACATATTAGTCCAATTCTGTCAAGAAGAGAAATTGACCATAGTAAATACATGGTATAAATTGCCACCTATACCTGGCAGTCACCGCAACACACCGATGATCATATTGTAAGAAATCAAATTGATTTTGTGATGATAAATAAAAGATACAGAAATGGACTACACGGCGCACGTACTTACCCGGGGTGCGGATATCGAATCGGATCACAATCCCATAATAGGAAACCTAAAAATAAGGCTGAAGAAGATTCAAAAACCCACCAAAAAGAAAATTAACATAAACAGTCTAAAAAATCCTGAGGTACGCAACAAGGTGCAAGCCAAACTGAATGTTGAAATGCCAAACGTAGTAAATATCATTGAAACAGCGGACATAGAGAACAGTTAAAATCACTTCAAGAACATCATCATAAACACGGAAAATATCATGACACCACCAAGCCACAAGAAGAACCAGAAGTGGATAACTGATGAAATCCTACAGCTAATCGAACAGAGGCGAATTAATAAAAACAAAGATCAAAGTAAATACAAAGAACTACAGAAACAAATAACGAAAAAGATACGAGACGCAAAAGAGAATTGGTTGAAGAACAAGTGCGAAGAAATTGAGGATCTAGAAAGAAAACACGACCATTTTAACATTCATAAACTAATAAAAGAGACTATGGGACTTCAAAAAAACTCACACATAACAAGACTTGTCGATGAAAATAACAAGATGCTAACAAGCAACGAGAAACTGCTCGACGCCTGGAAAAGCTATGTCGAACAATTGTTTAGAGAGAGCGGTCCCAGATTACTTTACAAAGTGTGAGCAAAACATCTCCGAAAATAATGACATCTGAAGTCTACAATGCAGTCAGACAATGTAAAACCGGAAAAGCTCCTGGACCAGATGATGTATATATTGAGATCATTAAACTTTTAGACGATGGCGGCATTACTACCCTGACAAAACTATTTAATAATGATATACGAAACTGGCCAAATACCCCAGGACTGGCTGCACTCAGTTTTTATTACCATCCCGAAAAAGGCAAATGCCAGTAAATGCGATCAATTTCGCCTGACAAGCCTAATGAGCCACATACTTAAACTTTTTTTAAAAATAATTCAAACAAGAATCCGCCTAAAATGTGAAGAGTACATCAGTCCATGTCAGTTCGGATTTAGACAAGGGTTTGGCACTAGAGAAGCCCTTTTCAGTCTTACGGTGTTGCTTCAAAAATGCAGGGACCAACGAAAAGATGTCTACATGTGCTTTATTGACTACCAAAAAGCGTTTGATTGTGTTAATCATTCAAAGCTTTTAGGACTCCTTCATGACAAAGGAATAGATCAAAATGATCTTACCATTATAACGAACCTCTACAGATACCAGAGAGCATCCGTTAGGCTTGAGAGCGGCAAAACTGATAAAATCCCGATAGGGTTGCGTGCTGTCGCCTCTCCTATTTAATTTGTATTCCGAACTGGTTTTCTCTCAGGCACTACACAACACACAAGATGGTATTAAAATTAATGGCCAAGTTGTCAATAATCTGCGATACGCTGACGACACGGTCATTATCGCAGACAGCCCAGAAGCAATACAGCGACTAATAAATAAAATATCTGCCGAAGGAGAACAGCTTTCCCTAAGAAAAACCATTGATAAAACCAAGGTAATGGTAATAAGCAGAACACCAAACATCCGTGCCAACATTTTTCCAAATTCAGATACCTGGGAAGCTGGATAACCGAAGATCTTAAACCAGATATAGAAGTTCGCAGCAGAATAGAGCAGGCAAGAATGACACTCCTTAATATGCAAAATCTAATATGTAATCGAAGCCTCAGTTTAAAATTGCGGTATCGTTTTGTAAAAGGGTACGTCTTTTCTGTGCTGTTATATGGTGTCGAAACATGGACACTTAAAGCAGACATCATAAATAAGGTGGAAGCTCTAGAGATGTGCGATTTTAGAAGACTTGTTAAAATACCTTGGACAGATCACATCACCAACAACGAAGTACTCATACGCATGGGTAGAGACAGAGAACTTCTACAAATCATCAAGCGGAGAAAAGCCGCCTACCTTGGGCATATTTTTCGCAATGTCAAGTACCAATTTCTGAAGCTAATAATGGAAGGCAAGATAGAAGGGAAAAGAGGCATAGGCAGAAACAAACATTCATGGCTCAAGAATATTAGAGATTGGACTGGCCTAGATGCTCACACACTATTAAGAGCCGCTCAAGATCGAGATGAGTTTGCCAGGATTGTCGCCAACATCCATTGAATGGATATGGCACCATAAGAAGAAGAATCCAATTAACAAAATCAACACTCCCCTTCCTTCCCTTCAAACAAGTCAGTTAAAGTGACAGTCAGTTACTTAAATTCAAATCAACTTAAATGCGTCAATCTATAGTAAACGAAAGCAAAATTCTTAAATTCATCTCAACATAAAATATACTAAGCTAAATTTAAACTAATGTATTAACCTAAGTCTAAAAAGAACCCGTCACCAGTAGTCTATCCGTAACAGAAAGACATGCGCATCATTTTTATTCTACTTTAGAGCATTTTTATTCTACTTTAGAGCATATACAAGTTATTGCGTTTAAAATAATAATAAAATCTACATAATTTCCGAAAAAAGCAAAATTGTGGCAACATTTCACAAAAATCTGACCAGCGCGCAGCGTAGCGGTTGCAGAGATATTTGACCGTTTCCATACATTATTCACAATTCTTTATTCATGCTAATGTTAGATACCCCACACCAAAATTCGGCAATATAAATGTATTACATAGGTTCCATAAACCACAGTAAACTACAATAAACATACAAATAAAATACAATGACATAACACAAAGTAAAATTTTTCAATTTTAAAATTCCTTAAGCGAATAGAATGTTTTAGCACTCAGCAAACCCCTGATTTCCCTTTTAAAATTAAAAAACTCGAATTAGTAGGGTGTAGATTAAAAATAATTTTGACTTTGCCTCCCACTTCGGTGTCACAAGCTGAATTTTTCAGAGATGGAAGTACATGATAAGGTAACCCTTATTCCGGAGGTAATACAAAATTAGACTGTGCAAAAGGGCACTATCATCAAAAATCGAGATATTGATACCACCGTATAGAGAAAAACATAGTTATTTTTTGGTCCAAAGCACAAAAAGGTCTTTGTAGGGAGTATTTTTTTATAATTATTTTAAAGAAATCATTTCCATTAGCTCTTATGGGCGAAAATAATTTTAAACGTAAATATCTCGGTTTCAGCCGGGCAAAAATTTGGTTAACAACTGGTCTTTTTTAAATATTACATTCATTTGACAAAAAAGGAAGGCCTAAATGAGAAAATACTATTCTTTATAAAAGTTTCGCCTATGTCTTGACCAGGTAATAGAGCAAATCCCATATTTTTTGCTTGTAAACTAACAATGCTATAACAATAAATAATGAGAGACCCCATGGGTTTACTCCGCGCTGCGCCATAAATTAATTCAGACGGCGAGATGCAACATTCATAGTCTATCTTTCTCTTCGCCTTCACTTTTGGCATGTTTTGTTTCTCTCTGCGCGCCGGCAGATGCAACACATATAATATATGATTATAGACTTATTAAGATTTGTTTTAATTAATTTGTATTATAAAACTACTTGTTAGGTGTCAATTTGCAATCTGCCATATTGTATATCTGTTTTTATCAAGGAATTAATAAGTTTATGTGTTACATATTATACCTACCTATCTAGTAAATTTGGAAGAAATATATAAATTTTTTGCGTTTTTATTATATAGGTATACATACATCTGTTTCAGGTGAATATATCTGGGTAAGTTGTAAGTTTTTGTTTAAAATTTTAATTACGGAATAATCAGAGAGCAAAAATAGGGATGATGCTAAACGTCGCCAAGGCAATATGCTTTGTTGATGCAACAAACAGGGTGCCTGGAAATTAGAGGTCATGACTGATACCAAAGACAATACTATAGTATTGTCTTTGCTGATACTTAGGCCGCTCTCGTTTTAATATTTCTAAAGGGTGAATAGAACTAAACGGATCAGTTCAGATCATTATTTAAAACGAACGCACCCAAGAAAGAAGTCCGTTATAAGTAGTATTTGACTCAGGATCAAAGATTATTAAATTGTTAATTTTCCTTGTTTAGAAAATTTGTACTAATCTTTAAAATCATTTAAATAATACAAACAAAAACAAGAATTTTGAACGACAGTATTGACACTAGTGACAGCTGCCTCGAAATTGTGCTGAATGATCCTAAAAATAACCAGGGTCTTTGCGGGTGCAGAGGGGTATCGATTTGAGTGGATCTGTTCAGTTCACTTGGCTAAAACGAACGCAAATAATCTGAATATTTCACCCCCGGGCTACCCAAAATGGTAAAGAATATCATATGTCTTGCGGTACTTTTTCTCTTCGCTTCAATATTTCTTTTACATGAATAACATGCTATGCTATGCATGTGCCAAATTACTTCGTCGTATTTATTACTAATTTTAGCATCTGAAATGACTTTTTGTATTGTTTCATTCATAATATCAGTACTACATCGAATCTTGTTTGCCACAAGAAAAGTAGAGAAAGTTCTTTTTGTCGCCCTAATTAACTTGCCTTTATTATCATTGCATATAATGACTTCGGTCTATTTCGAATATAAAAGAGACAAAAGGCTCAATTTCGCTTTCTGAACTTGAATCCGTTGTGCTGTCCATTCTAATTTGATTTCTATTAAAAAAAATATGCAATATTGTATAAATAAATAGGTACCCATCAAAAAACAAATTATAAAAAGTCATTGCTTGGGGTCGTAAGTATACATGACAAATTAATATTCTTTGTTCCAATTTTATTTTATTCTGAGTAGGCTATGACTGAATTGTTGATAACAGTACCCAACAATATAAATAAGTATCAGTCATGGCCTATTCAGGATAAAATGACTTGGAACATAGAATATTTGAATGAAATTTCCCTCGGCCTCAGTGTAAAACATGAAATATGCAATTAAAACATTGACTTCTAATTTCCAGGCACCCTGTTTGTTGCATCAGCAAGCATATATTGCCTTGGCGCGACGTTTAGCATCATCCCTATTTTTGCTCTCTGATTCTTCCGTAATTAAAATTTTAAACAAAAACTTACAACATACCCAGATATATTCACCTGAAACAGATGTATGTATACCTATATAATAAAAACGCAAAAAATTTCTATATTTCTTCCAAATTTACTAGATAGGTACTTTATAATATGTAACACATAAACTTATTAATTCTTTGATAAAAACAGATATACAATATGGCAGATTGCAAATTGATACCTAACAAGAAGTTTTATAATACAAATTAATTAAAACAAATCTTAATAAGTCTATAATCATATATTATATGTGTTGCATCTGCCGGCGCGCAGAGAGAAACAAAACATGCCAAAAGTGAAGGCGAAGAGAAAGATAGACTATGAATGTTGCATCTCGCCGTCTGAATTAATTTATGGCGCCGCGCGGAGTAAACCCATGAGGTCTCTCGTTATTTATTGTTATAGCATTGTTAGTTTACAAGCAAAAAATATGGGATTTGCTCTATTACCTGGTCAAGACATAGGCGAAACTTTTATAAAGAATAGTATTTTCTCATTTAGGCCTTCCTTTTTTGTCAAAGGAATGTTATATTTAAAAAAGACCACTTGTTAATCAAATTTTTGCCCGGCTGAAACCGAGATATTTACGTTTAAAATTATTTTTGGCCATAAGGGCTAATGGAAATGATTTTTTTTAAATAATTATAAAAAAATACTCCCTACAAAGACCTTTTTGTGCTTTGGACCAAAAAACAACTATGTTTTTCTCTATACGGTGGTATCAATATCTCGATTTTTGATGATAGTGCCCTTGTGCACAGTCTAATTTTGTATTACCTCCGGAATAAGGGTTACCTTATCATGTACTTCCATCCCTGAAAAATTCAGCTTGTGACAAAAAAGTGGGAGGTAAATCGTTTTCTAGAGCGAATATATTAACACATACACTCTACTAAATGGTATTGTCCGTAACGGGAGATTATTCCAGAACCTGACAGCCCAGTACCTAATTTAACCTGTTATAAGGCATAACAGCATCCACCCTGCGTCTCATAAGATGTGTCTCAACATTTAAACATAGAGCAAGTTTTCAAGAAGAAACAATGATGGAAAGGTAAGTATCCCCAATGTCCTAAGCGCCTCCCTCTATATCCCCATGTCTAACCATGTTATATATACATACAATACAATGACCATTACTTACTGTGATTGGAATTTCCCTCACAAAAGGCTGTCAAAATAATGTATGCTGAGAATATGAACAGGCATGATGCAGTCTTCATTTTCATTTGGATATGGATTTCTATAAATAAATCATTGAATTATCGTACGATCTCACAACAACAATTACAATTATCTTACTCACCGTGAAAACTGTTATCAATTCTAGAATTAGGAAATAACTCTCCCAGTGAGCATAGTTTGGGTCGCGAGATTATATGTCAAATTTGATCGGAATATATGAAATTATAAAATTATTGATGATTTAAGGAATATATTATGCGACGAAAATATAGCTTTAGCTTTAAATTTCCTAAAAATATTTTTAAAACGGATTCAAAGACAATAATTGTGAAAAATAGTAAGCCTATTTATTTCGATGTAGTATTGACTAAAAATGCGATAAAATGTCAGTTCCTGCATTCGCTTAAGTAAGTTTGATAACTGGCTTACAGTATATAGATATGTTGTATTATGGATACTTACATGTGCTCTCGGTCGTCTAATTAATAATTTTCCGACATAGTATATCCAATTTTCAAAACTAGCACTCATTACACTAATATTAGCTTTTAACTGGTTGGTTGAAATACTTTGCCTACATATTTATTCGCCTAATCAACTTAAGCTTTTTTTAATATCTATTAATTAGTATCCAAGTTCACCTGTTATAAAATGGAAACCTTGTCTACGTCGAATAAATTTACAAATAACATGTTTCTCAGAACATTCTACATTGTTTTCGTCATTTTTAAATACCCTTGTTTTGATAACTAGGCCAATATCCTTTAATTGTCACCAGAGTTAATGATGTTATTGTTATTATTGCTTGTGGGAAATTCAAATGTAATTATTATTTTGAATGATGGTTTAAAAGTTGCTGTAATTTCCATCATTACTAATATTGGAAACTAATAACAAAAAGAACACTCAGTCCAAAGTTTAAACTTGGTGCTTGATCTTGAAGGATAATTATTATGCTTATTATCTAAAAATGTTTCAAAAGCATTCAGTAAAGGTTCAACAAGTTTTAATATAAAAGAGCGCCCAAACCGAGTAAGTGTATGTGCCGTTACGGCAAACGCCCCCCTTGCAACAAGTTGAAACCTTCTTCGTTTATCCAGTGTGAAAATGTAACTTCAAGGGAAGGTCGTCACATTACTTTATCTAATTAATCCAACATTCAGAACCAACTTGTACCTTTAAGAAAAGCTCTTTGAATGGCCCTTCTCTTCAAACAAGTCAAGTAATAGTGATAGTCAGTTACTTAAATTGAAATCCACTTAAATACGTCAATCTATAGTAAACCATAGCAAGATTCTTAAATTCTTATCAACATAAAATATACGAAAATAAACTCAAACTACGGATACGGATAACGAAGGAGGTGATGAGGCATAAATATGCCAACCACTTCCGCACTTAGGCCATTTGCGCGTGCCCTTTGTGCCTTCAGAAAGGTTTTACTCCAGCAGTGTTATGTAGTATAATATGCGGCTTGAATCTCAACGATTCATGTAGGCCATCGTGGGTCATTCTATTTTCAAGTGAGTATGTCTTTGTTTGACCAGAGCACGGCAGTCGCGCAGAATGTGTTCTGACGTCTCGTCGTCGGTAGCGAAGCTCTTCTGCCGTTTTCCACCTGGTGCTCCATTCTCGAATTGTTGTTTTTTTAATTTGTTCGCGAACAGTGTCCATGGTGAGTGGTAGTATTGGTTCTGGATCGATTGGTTTTTACGAGACGCTTTCTTGGCAAGAGTGTCTGCCCTTTGATTATCAAGGTCTCCGTTGTGCCCTTTTTTCCGGCGATGGTTACTTTGTTTTCTGCAGCCATTTGGTTTAGTGACTTTATGCACTCCTTAACCATCGAGCTTCTGGTCTCCATTTTGTTGAGTGTTTGTACAACTTTCTTGCTGACCGTGACGAACAGTATATCATTGCTTGTGATTTGCTTCTCCGTCACTTCTGCAGCACCCATCCTTAAGCCACGCAGTTCAGCTTGGAATATAGTGCTGAGATTACCTAGTGGTATCTGCATTTGTATGTCGAGCTCGGGTATATAAACACATGCGCCAGCTCCTGAGGTTCTTTTTGATCCGCCCGTGTAGATGTGGATGTCATAAGTTTGTGACAGATCATTTATTGAGTCTGGTTCGATTTTGAACCGTTTGTCGAAAATATAATTTCTGACCTCATGGTCTGTGCTCACTCTCATAGCTAGTTGTATGTGGTATGGCTCGTTTAGAGCTGTTGCGTCCCCACCTTTTTCCCATCCACGTACCCGTGGAGTTCAAGCGTACTGCGGTTACCTGTGCTTCATTTCTCAGGAAAATATCTAACGGAGACAGGTTTAAAAGTACTTCCACTGCCTTGGTGCGAGTGGTTTTCATTGATCCAGTGATAGCTGTGCATGCTAAATTTTGGAGGCGGGACATTTTGGCTTGAGCTGTTGTTGTTCCTGATAGTGGCCACCAAGCTAGTACGCCCTATGCAAACGTAGGCCTGATAACAGTTGAATATCCAAACTCAAATTAATACATTAACCTAAGTCTAAAAAGACACAGTCACCAGTGGTCGCTTCGTCACGAAAAGACATGCGGATCACAAATAAATGTACATTTGTTTTTATATGCAACCTTAAAACGCATCGATTTCTCATCTAAGAATTCAATAGACCTCTCTTTAGGATAGATGAAAATATGAATTATTTTTTAGAAGCGTTTAATAAAAGCACATGTCTTGAATGTTGAGCATAATATGTACCATCTATAACTGATGTTTTGTTTAGTTTTAAATGATTTTCCAAATCTTACTCAATTGGGATCTACTTAGTACATGCTCTTATATATAATTATTTTCAAGGGTTATAGGCGTATTTAGAGCAGCTGCAAAATTAGAAAAATAAGTCTTGCTTTTCTGAATTTGTATCTCATATATTTTTATTTTCAGAAATATGACATTGAGGGTCATTTTTTGGACGTGCCCCATAAATTTTCACACAGTTCTGCTGTGAGTTGACCTCCCTAGGACTCCTTGAAAGTATTTGATTTTAATTTATAAATGAGTTTATGTGTGAGCTTATGTATTAAAGAACTGCGCCAACGAACTGACACCCATTTTCTCCAAACTTTTTTCTCTGTCTATGTCTGTCTTACCGAAAATATTTTTACCCATTTTCGGCATTTTCTTGGAAAGCCGCTCGAGTGCAACCTGCTCCAAAAAAGACAAGAAAACCACGCCCTCTAACTATCGCCCAATTGCCTTGCTTTCAATAATTTCCAAAGTCATTGAACGTGTAGTCAATCAGCAACTACTCAAGTACTTTGAGACCAACAGATTAATTCGCGATAAGAGATCGACATGAGATATATTGGCCTATGTCACTCATATATGGAGTAAGGCAATTGAGAATTACGGAGAATCTCGAGTGATTGCGTTGGATATTTCGAAAGCATTCGACAGAGTTTGGCATGA
Organism: Pissodes strobi; assembly: GCA_016904865.1. Classification (NCBI taxonomy): domain Eukaryota; kingdom Metazoa; phylum Arthropoda; class Insecta; order Coleoptera; family Curculionidae; genus Pissodes; species Pissodes strobi. The sequence continues at coordinate 136,125 of MU184288.1, read as the reverse complement.
TTGATTGCTCAACAAATTGTCGTCCTTCGGACTGCCAGTTTCTCTCTGCAGCTGGCATGCCAGTATCCTTAAGAACAGATCTCTACACGTTGCAGTTGATGGACACATCTCAGACACATTCACCAATAACGCGGGCGTGCCTCAGGCCTCAGATCGCAATACTTTCACCAACTCTGTTCCTCATCTATATTAATGACCTGCTGACAGAAAGCAATAATCCTGTTTACAGTTTTGCAGCTAACAGTATTCTTGTCTCTCAATTTAGATCAGAAAAACCTTTACTAGCGACTGAGACATATCACCGCAGACAGGAGCAGATTACAGCAATTAATTAAGATCTGGAGAGGGTTCGAACTTGGGGCGACAGAAATTTGGTCCAGTTCAATGCAGCAAAAACCCAAGCGGCCACGTTTACCAAGAAAGCCAATACGACGGGCCCTGACATCATTATGGCAGGGTCGACCATTCCAAAAACATTTAACCTAAAGAGACCCGACAACTCATTCATAAAAATCCGAAATCTTGCAAAAATATCAACAAAACGATTGTCCCGCCTCCTTATATTTTTATGTATCGTGTACAAACTTTTGTCAAACTTCGTCCCCACTACTAAATGTAGTATTGCCCGCCCCCGCCTGAACGAAAGCAAGGACAGTTCATAGACGTAGACTTTGAAAATGTGAGTCCATCATAATAATAATTTCAATAAAGTAAATATGTTTTATTTATAGTGTGTGGGTTAGATTGAGTTAGTTTGGGTTAGATATGGGTTCTGAAGGTTAGTTAACACAAAATAGTTATTTTGCTGTGTCACGAAATTTTTCCGTGTCCTTGCAAAACCACTGCCATGAAACCAAAGAAGTATTCACTTCAAAAATGATTTAATAGAGGTTGGTAAATGACTGCAAACATATCAGATTATCCATTAATATCACATACATAGGTAAGTATTATAAAATATTAATTAATCACATCACAAAATGGTGCCCACTGTACTACTGTGTTTCATTTACTTTTACTTACTTGTGGAAACTCAGGTTCGGATGATAATAGCTGGAGATTTTGCATACCTCACACCGCAAGACCATCGTTACTTTGATATAAAGTTTATAAAAAATATTTATAGGAAATCACTCACGAAATACAAAAAAGCTACACGTCGCGTCGCACAAATTCAGGCTTTAAAACGTCCATTTGAAACCAAACAAAACTGGGCGAAGAGTGCTATTTTGCACGTTTTTTAGTGAAAAACATTAATTTATTCAAGTCGCGATCAAAAGTTGGACGGCCATCTTGTCACTTTTGACGTCTGTATTATTAGGAATCCCATTCAAAACGGTGTCGAAATTTTTGCTAGTGAGCTTTGACATTGCACAATTTTATTAATATCATAGCAACCAGTCATCAAAAATAGTGTCGAAAAGAGCTTCTTTTCGACACTACTTTGCGTATCGAAAAGACTTCTTTATGATACCAAAATAGAAATAGTATATTGTGCAACAAGTGCTGAAAATAAGACTTTTCACACGAATGAGACAGTTTGGTGACACGAGCCGTAAGCGAGTGTCATAAAGTCTCATGAGTGTAAAAAGTCTTTTCAGCACGTGTAGCACACTATACTTTTTCTACGACTGCTACATACAGGGTGCCCCACTGGGAGTGTGGTAGAAAATTACATGTTATATGGGAAACATTTTTATTATTGATTTATCAGAAAATTTTATTCCTAATGAAAGAAGCTACGTGAGTAAGAGATTCTCGCTAAACTATAACTAGGGGCACAGTCCTAAAATGGGGCCACCGGAGTGGGGTCCCTATTTTCCAAATATTTTGAAAAAGAGGCTCCGAGGGCTAAGCCCTAAAATGGGGCCCAAGGGGGGCGAAACCCAAGAATGGGGCCTATGGTTCGGGAGTCCCATTTTTTACAGATGTAGCAATGGAGCCCCCGGGGGGCGAAGCCCTAAAATGGGGCCCCAAGTCTTAAAAGGGGGCCCCTGGTATAAGAGTTCCATTTTCTACAGTTTTGCAAAAAGGGGCTCCCGGGGGGTGAAGCCCTATAATTGGGCCCCCTTTTTTAGAGATCTGGTAATGGGACCTTTGAGGGCGAAGCTCTAAAACGGAGACGAAGCCCTTTAATCTAAATACCCGAATAAGCGTGTGAAAAGTATACTTTGCACACGCCGTGTGCAAAGTATACTTTTCAAGAGCAGTTGTTAGTGCGTTTTTGTCTATTTTCAGGGCAGTCGTAGAAAAAAGTATATTCAACTTACATTTGCAATGAATGGTCATTGCATAATATACTATTCAGCAGCTAATAATGAAATAAAATTTCCGAAAACATTTCCTGAATAATTTCAAATTTGAAAACGAAATTTATGAGATACCAAAAATACGCAATTTTATCCCGATTTAAACGTTTTTGTGACACATAGGGTTTTTCTGCTCTCAATGGTTAAACGAAAAATTAAATCATACCACTGCTAGCCTAAAAATAAATTGCTTATCATTATTTTTGAGACAAATAAAAAGGAACTGAAGCATACAAATTTTATTTAAAAACATATAAATATGACAAATATCTGGTTAATGACATATTCAAAAAGTAGCTTAATAACTATTTTCTATTATTAAATACCTATTAAAAATATATTTTCATTTCATTATAAATGCTACTATCACTGATAAAAATCTCCTAAATAAACTGGTATATCTAGAAAAAAAGATTAAATCTAGAGTATTGGCAATTGTAATTGGTTTATTTAGATTTGCTAAACCAGTAAATTGTTAGGGTATTTCTATAAAGCTATTGTATTAATAAGTACCCGTATTAGGTAGGTATATAATATAATTAAAGTAGATAAACATATTTACAGCAGTGCCTTCACTGGTTTTGAAACGTTACCAAGTTAGTATACTTCGAATGGGGAAGAGCCGTCGGTCGTCGACCTCCAATGCTCTCAATCTATTGGTGCAGTTACTTTACTACGTGCATACTATACATATTTTGGGGGTAAAACAAGGCGGAACCAAGGGAAGCGGCATTGCCAGATTGACATGTAAGAACTTCAGAACCGGTTTTTGATGAATCAAAAATGGGGAAAATAAGTATTTAGTGTTATAATTTAATATGAAAAAGTATGTACAGTAACTCGTAAACTTAAAATTTGGCAACGCTACATCTATCGACCATAGAATGTGCCTCAATGTTGGGGGAAAACAAAGAACCATTTGTCCCGTCTCTTCGGGTTAAATGTCTTTGGACCATTCCTTCATTCTCCTCAATCAGACTACTGGGTGTCTCGGTCAACAGCAAGCAATATGTCCTGGCATGACTACGTTGCTAACATCGCAATATCAACCTCGTAGAAGCTTGGTGCGCTATTTCGCAACAAAAAACTGTATACACCGCAGCAGCAGCTCTTGCTCTACAAAGCGCAAATAAGACCCTGCGTAGAATATTGCTTATAGATCTGTGGTGCCGCACCGAAGCACGCCCTAAAGCTGCTGGATTTCATTCAGAAGAGAGCTGTGCATCTCGTCGGCGACCCCGAGTTGACCCGGGATCTGGATAGTCTGGAACACCGCAGATATGTGGCCGTTTTACAGATATTTTCACGGCAGATGTTCTCAGGATTTGGCCTACCTCATCCCGCCCTCAGTCACGATAGACGGCAAGAGCGCACCCGTTCTTTGTATAACTGGAATCACCTAGAACATCGCTTTACAAGGACTCCTTTGTCTGACGCACTGCATCGCTGTGGAACTACCTCCCAGGACATCAGCTTCCCTAAATTACAACTTACAGCTATTCAACAGCCGTGTTAACCAACATCTCCGCACACACACCGCTCGTCGAGTGCCATAGGATTTCCCTTTAGTATGCGTGTTATTGCCATAAAAAAATAGTATTTGAAGTCATTCCATGTCACTTCCGAAATATGGCCTTTTTTTAAAAAAGGTGACCTTTACTCGTTAGGCTAAAACTTTTAGACTTCGTATTGTATCGCTATACTATACGGACTGGATTTAGCGGGGTCTCCAGCAAACGAGCCCGCACGCGTTTTACTTCGTTAACCGTGTTTAATATTGTCTATTGGTCAATTAGTCTGCTTTTTATCCATTGGATAATTAGTAAAGACTCATATAAGCCTAGTGCACTTATTTTTCTAGTCGCCGGGGACGTAACCCCGGCAACAACCCTCACCAGCCCTGCAATGACGGACAGGGAGGACGATGCCTTCTCTATCCGATCAGAGGATATCCGAAACAGCATCCCTAGCGAAGACATAATTAACCGTTCTGCATATATCTACAGACTACTATGCAAAACTCTAACAGAGTGTAAAATTTGCGCTGAAATCGCACCTACGCTAAGTTCGATATCTAACATGAACACGGAAAATATTATGCCTAAATTAAACAAGGGAATAGACCACCTAAAACCGAAACATGATTTTCGTCCCTCATCTAGTAGAAGAAACATTAAAGCCAAAATCGACACGGGACGAAACCCACAAAAACGACAAAAAACACTCGATGATAGCTCTGATATGGAGATCGAGCAAAACCTAGAAAAAGAAGCGCTAGAAAAAAGCCTTAGCGACAACCGTTCATCGGAAACCTTAACCTTGAACAAGGTCAATGCAAACGAGCAGCAGGATCCTGCGCTCCTGATACCTCGAATGGACAAAGATTGATTTAAAATGCCACTAAAGACCATCCCATTCAAAAAGAACGTGGGGGAAGTTAAGCTGGACTTCGGCGGACCCTCGGGAATAGAAACCAGCAACCAATTCGAGACACTCTCGGATTTAGAAGACGACACGTAAAGTGTAAACTCGTCATCCAACGTTAGCAGCAAGCCTAAAACCGCAAGCCGCACTAACACGCGCATTAAACAAAAAGCACAGGCTATACTAAAGACCAAACAAGGGCCGCCACCCCCCGTAGTTATGGAGGGTAAGCTTAAAGCCCATTCTGCATTACTGACTGATATGAAGAACATGCAGATCCAAAAATTCACAATAAAATATGCAAGAAATAGTACCATATTTTATTTTGAGCAAGAAAAGGATTGGGTAGTTTTCAAGAGAGTTATGGACAATGAAAACATCAAATACCACTCCTACGCCGAAAAAAATCAAAATACGAGGGCGTATGTCCTCCGTGGCCTGGACGGCGATATTCCCGTAAGTGAAATCAAAAAGCATATAACCGAGGAATATCCCGAATATCGATACAACATTAAGAACGTGTTCGAAATGAAAAAGACGCGCGAACCGTTATATCTTGTAGATATCCTCACTATAATGAACATTAGAGTAACATGGGAACATCGAAGAAACACACGACCAATCATGCAGTGCAGAAGGTGCCAGGGCCATGGACATTCTATGTCCTTCTGCACAAAGAATTTCAAATGTAGTAAGTGTGCCCAAGCGCACGAAATAACGGCATGTAACAGCACCACAATTAAATGTGCCAATTGTGGTGGCCCACACCGAGCAATCGATTTAGATTGCCCGGTTTATTTATTCAAACTAAATCAACTTCAGGCTAGCAAACAACCGCCTAAGCAATTCAAGCCAGCTCCCGCGCCCGCCACGCCGGCCTGGCAGGGGCGCGGGCCTTCAGGGAATCAAGGCCTGGGTACAAAAAGAAGCGACCCACAACCGCAACCCCAACAGCAACGCCAGTCACAAGGAGGAAGAGCACCACCCTCAGAGAACTATGACAAGGCCTTCCCTAACAGTTTAAAGGCCTCGCAACAAGCGAAACCCGCGCCGCAAAATACAGGGGTAAGTGGCAATGCACACAATATGTTGACAAACTTAACTAATGTAGTAAATAAAATCAATTCTTTAGTCAACATTTTCGAACTGTATTTTGCACTCGAGGAGTTTAGTAGCATGCTAGAAGCATGTAACGGGGACAAAGTGAAGATATTGCAAGGCACCTTGCAATTATTCACCTCCGAAATCCATAAATACAACATATAGATGGCTTGTTTTCAATGTCCTTTCTTAATATTCTATCCTGGAACTGTAATGGTATTAGAGGCAAACTTGATGAATTTAAGTATTTTATGTACAAATCCAATTTTCAGATTGCTTTCCTGTTAGAACCACGACTTCCACCGAATTTTAAAATTAAAAATCGTAGTTATTCAGTCGAACGATTCGGCAGACCAATCAGCGAAGGGGAAGGCGTGGTCTGCCTGATACACCGGTCGCTTAAATATAAAAGACGGACCCGCATAAGGTCGGTCATTGAGAACGTGAGCGTCGAGCTCGAAGGTGGCTTGTGTATCAGCGGCGGGTACGCTCCCCCTGATCTGCGCATTTCCCAAGCAGACATCCTAGCTTTTCTCCAACCGGGCAAGCGCTCAATACTCATTGGTGATTTTAATGCCAAACACGCTGTAGATCGCAATCTACTTGAAGGAAATCTGGAAGTCCAGTATCTAAGAACAAATGAACCCACTTACTACAGTGAACGCTATATCCCTTCTTACTTGGGCGTGGCGTTTGCACGAGGGGTGACAGGCGCCGCACGACCTAAGGTCCTAGGCGATCTCAACTCGGATCACCTTCCAATTAGGATGAGTCTAGCTAACGCTAGGCGGCCGGAAGCCAATGAAATTGAGACAATTTCATACAAAAATCTTGATTGGAGGGTGTTTCGAGCGAGATTAGGCGACCTAACTGTCATCCCGAGGCAAATTGATTCCGTTCAAGGACTGGAGAGTGAAGTGAACACTTTTACCCAAAACATACAGCACGTCAGAGAAGCATTATGTCCGAAAGTCAGGAAGAGGCCGTTTACCGCATCTCTTCCTGATGATATCCTTCTCCTCATCAATCTCCGGAATCGAGTTCGACGCAGGTGGCAAAGGAGCCGCGCTGTAATCGATCGGCTAAGGGTGAATGCACTAAATGCCCAAATCAAGGAGAATATTCGTACACACAGGGATGCGACTTGGATGGACTTCTTGAATGGGCTCGGCACGGGATATGGCTCCCTGTGGAAACTCGCGAGACAGGTTCGCAGGGGCCCAACTGACATCCCCGCGATTCGCCATGGCGGCGAGGATGTATTGACCGATCAGGCCAAAGTTGAGGCCTTTGCGGACTTCCTTGAGGGCGTACACAGGGAAGCACCGGACATCGAGCCATTGCACACCCATATCACCGAGTTCATAAGGCCGTTCTCGAACAGCAAATTTCCGATTCCGCCCCCTGTAATGAATAAACTTCTTGTCACCCCGTCCGAGCTGCGCAAGGTTCTTAGCCATCTGCCCAAGAATAAGGCTCCGGGGCCTGATACCATCCCTTATATTCTCCTCAAAAACCTACCCAACAAAGCCCTTGTACATTTTATGCATATAGTGAACGCTATGCTACCTGTGAAAGACTTGAAGCTGACGAGCTCGTACCGCCCAATCTCATTGCTGAACACAATGAGCAAAGTTGCCGAAAAGCTCATACTGTCCAGATTCAATGAGGCCGCCCTGAGTCTCCGTATATTGCCGGACGAACAGTTCGGTTTCCGCGGTGGGCATGGCACTAACATGCTTGCCGCGAGAATCGTGCATGACATATATGAGGGGTTCAATGAAGGGCATTGCATCGCCTTATTGCTTCTGGACATTGAGAGGGCGTTTGACCGAGTATGGCATAACGGCCTGTATTATAAACTCTTTGTAAAACACGGCTTTCCGCTGCATCTGGCAGCGTTGGTCGTGTCATACTTGGCCGGGCGCTCCTTTTCGGTACGCATCGGCAACTCAGACTCAACCTTGAGGCCGATTCAGGCCGGTGTCCCGCAGGGAACAGTGCTATCACCGCAGCTATTCAGCTATTACATAGCATAGCATACCTCTTTCCCACCCTCACTCATCCTTGGCATTATATGCCGACGATACCGCCCTCTATTCTAAAGCTCCCAGCGCGCAGGAGGCGGCAAACAATATTGCTGCCTATATGGCACTGATCAGTCAGTATCATACCGACTGGAAGATTAAGCTAAATGCAGCGAAAACCGAAATGGCCATTTTCACCCGAAAATACTAAAAATACTGAAGCCCTTCCCATCCTGATAAATAACATCCCCTTCCCTCCCAAATCCAAAGTAAAATACCTAGGAATCATGCTTGATAGGAGGCTGACATTCATCGAACACGTCTCCTATATCAGGAATAAAAATTTCTTAATTTGCAATAGGTTAAGGCCCCTTATTAGGCATGGTTCCTTCCTGACTCCTGCCAATAAAATAACCCTCTACCTGTCAATAACCAGACCCTTCCTCATATATGGCGTACCGGTTTGGAGTTCTATCTCGGATCTTCAAATGCAAAAGCTGCAAGTCATCCAGAACCGACATTTAAGGGCTGTCTTTTCGGCGGGCTGGTATACTAGAACCGCAGATCTGCACGCGTGGTCCCACGTCGACTATGTCAGGGAATATGTGGATAAACTCGCGTGCAGATTCTTCGAGCACGGTATCCGCGGCTCGCTGAAGGCCGCCAACATAGCCGACGCAAAATTCGATCCGAAGCATAGAGCTTGCTTAGTGTGTGTTTCCATTGTGCTAGTGCGCTGGGCACTCTTGCACTGTCTTGGTCCATGTTGTTTTCCGTTATTGATTTACGTGTCGTCTTGGTTCCTAGGATGTCTTGAATTCTTGATGCCGGTTAGTGAAGGAGCGAGTGTTGTTTGGTTTTGCGATTTTAAGCAGACAAGAGAATAACTGTAGACACCTAGGCGAGGCTGATCGCTTTGGAGTATGCAGATTTCTCCGCAAGGCCAAAACGATCACCCCAGGAAAGAACTGCACGTGATACGCAGGGTGTTACCCCCTGACTCTACTTCTACGCATGGAGCCCATACGGCGAGCTACCCCGTGCAGTCCCTTAATGCCTGTACACCCCCGTTTTTAGGCGGGAACCCGGCCTAGGGCATCAGCGATGCTCTCGTCTCCAGCTGTTTTTGAATCATTCTAGTTTTGTTAGTGATATGTGTGATTTAAAATTTTGAAAAAATTTTGAAAAATTTTGATTTAAAAATTTTGAAAAATTTTGAGTTTGAGATTTTTGATTTTTCGAAAAAGAACGAACCTTTTTAGAAATTTTGAAAATTTTGAGTTTTTGAAAATTTTGAAAGTTTTTGGAAATTTTAAATTTTGAAGATAGAATGATATTGATATTATTTTTTTGGGTTTTTTAATTTTTTCTTTGTGTAATGTGAGTGTGATTTAGTGCTCTGGTGGGAGTAGTAAGCTTTTATGTACTGTTCTGTTTGGATGTGCTACTCTGCTGAATAGTGTTCGTATTATTGGGTTTGTGTGGTTGCGAACTTGTTCTAAGAATATTGTGTGTTTGCCTGCCAGATATGTGTTTATTGTGTCTACTTTGAGGTCGTTGTGAATGTCTGCATTGCGAACGTACCAAGGTGCGTTCACAATTTGTCTAAGTGTTTTGTTTTGGAATGTTTGAAGTTTTTTCTTGTTTGTTTTGCATGCATGTGTATATACTATGGCTCCATATAGAATTTTGGGCTTTATTATCTGATTATAGAGCATTAGTTTGTTTTTTAGTGACATTTTACTATTTCTGTTAATTAATGGATAGAAAGCTTGTTTGGCTCCAATGCCTTCGTTTACTTTTGCTTGAATGTGCTTTTGAAAAGTGAGTTTGCTATCTAGGGTTACCCCTAGATATTTAAGAGAGTTTGACCATCTTATTACTGAATTTTCGAGATTTAAATTTGGAATAGGTTTATTACGTTTTGTTGTTATGAGCAAGGCCTGTGTTTTACCTTCATTAATTTTAATATTCCAAGTTTCTGCCCATTCGTATATGGAGTTTAAGTGTTGTTGTATGTGATTTTTGAGTCTTGTGTGATTGTTGTTTGTTGAGAATATGCATGTGTCGTCTGCGTATATGGAGAGTTTAGTGTTTGGGTGTCTAGGTATGTCTGTTGTGTATAATGAGTATAGCGTAGGCGACAGAGGAGAGCCTTGGGGGACTCCTGCCTCTATGCGCCTTGTGGTGGATAGTGCTGTGTTTATTTGTGTAGTGAAGGATCTGTGTTTGAGGAATGAGGCTATGAGTTGAGTTAGTGGAGGTGGAAGATTGTGTAGTCTGTCTAGTTTGTGTATGAGTCCCTCATGCCATACTTTGTCAAAGGCTTTTTCGACGTCAAGGACTACAACTCCGGTCGATGCCCGTCTTTGCAGTCCTCTAGTCGCCTCCTCAACAAGCCTGGCAAGTTGGAGCTCGGTGTTGTGTTGTTTTCTGAACCCAAACTGTTCGTCTGGGATCAGATTGTTTTGTGATATGTGTGAGTTTAATCTCTCCAACACAACCTTCTCCGTCAGCTTGCTCAGCGATGAGAGCAAGCTGATAGGTCGCCAGTTTTGAGGAAAGATCAAGTTTTTGTGAGGTTTAGGTATAAGTATTATTTTTGCTTTTTTCCAAGATTTTGGAAAGTGTTTTAGTGATAGTATTGTGTTTATTATGTAAGTGAATTTGAGTATGGCTGTTTGTGGTAAGTTTTTTAGTGCTCTGTTTGGTATGTTGTCGTAGCCTGGTGCTTTCTTCGGGTTTAATTGCGCAATAATTTGCGCAATTTCTGCCGTGTTTGTTGGTCGTGTTTCGTCGTCTTGGTGTTCGTTTTCGTAAGTTAGTATTTCTCTGTAGTTTCTCTCTATGGTTGCCTCGTGATCTATATCCTGGGCCCCATCGCCTAAGGTGAATTGCGATTCCAGCGAGTCTGCGAAGGCCTCAGCCTTCTCTTCGCTGGAATACACCATTCCTCTCAGTCCATGGATGTTAGGATATGTCACTTTGTTGCGACCTTGCATCGTTTTGGCGATTCTCCATAGAGAGTTGTTTTGTGGGTTGACTGTTGTGATGTATTCTGTCCATGCGTTGTTTTTGTGAGTTTTTATGTCTGTTTTGATTGTATTCGTGAGTCTGTTTGCTAGTGTGTTTAAGTCTAGGTTGTTTGTTAGTTTGGCTCGTCGTTTTAGCCTGTTTCGGAGCCTTATGTTGTCTTTTATGTTTTGTGGAAGCGAGTATGGGTTGTTTTGATTTGTGTGTACTGTTTTTGTGGCTGCGTTTATGGCTGCTTGTATCTCCTCAGTGAACCTAGCAACTTCGTTGTCTAGTTCCGCTTTGGAGGCGATGTATGGTAAGTTGTGCATGTTTTGTGTTAAGTGTTCTTTGAATATGTTCCAGTGTATGAATTGTTGTATGTTTGCTTGTTTGTGTTCGTGTATGTTGTTTATTGTGATGGCAATCGGAGAATGATCTGATGAGGATAAATCCTCCAGATTGTCAATCACAACATTGTGTGCGATGTTTTGAGTGAGTACTATGTCTAGTATATCTGAGCGTTCGTGATGGAAGTGTGTGGGTTCAAGTGGTGCTTGTACTGAGAAGTGCAGTTCTTGCGAAGCTCTTAGCAATGCAGTGCCACCTGCATTGGTGGCCCTGCATCCCCAAGATCTATGTTTGCAGTTAAAATCTCCTGCTGCAAGAACTGGCAGTGTGTAGTTGAAGAGTTTTGTGGTTTCGTCTAGTGGTAAGTTGTGTTGTGGTGGTTTGTATACTGAATGAATGACAATGTCTCCGTCAGTTAGACTGACTTTGATGCTTGTCACCTCCAGTATGTCTGACTGTGGTGGTTGTATTGCGTCATGTGTAATGTTGTTTTTTACAAAAATGGCAGTGCCGCCCCCCATACGCTGTGCCCTGTCATTTCTGTAGATTGTGTAGTTTTTGATGTGTAATCTTGTTTGTGGACGTAAGAATGTTTCCTGTACGAGTGCAATGTCTATGTTATTTTCAGTCAGGTAGTCAGCAAACTCGTGTCTTTTGGGGTAAAGAGAGTTCGCGTTCCAACCGACTAAAAATAGGTGTTTAGGTTTGTTATTAGCCATTGAGATTCGCAAATAATCTCAATGTCGGATTTTTATTTATAATTTCTGAAATTTTATTCAGTTTTGTTACTATGTCTTGTTCGGACATAGTAAGAAGAGCAATTAATCCGTTTGCTTGCGGCATTGCACTCGTTTGGGAGTTAGTGTTTGTGTTTTTGTTTGTGGGTGTTGTTTGTGTAGGTTTTGGAGCTTGTTGTTGTGGTTGTTGTTGTTGTTGTTGTTGTTGTTGTTGTTGTTGTGGTGGTTTAGTGACTTGTGCAAATGTTATGTTTGTATTCACTGGGCGTGTTTGTGGTAGAGGTTTCTTAAAGTTCGGATTTTTGGTGCATTGTGAATAATTGGCTGGGTGTTCCCCCCCGCAGTTGCAACACTTTGCTGGGGTATCGGTGGTTTTTGTGCACTCTTTATAAAAGTGCGGACCTGCGCACCTATGGCACGCAGGTTTGGCGTAGCAGTTTGAGATGGTGTGCCCAAACTGCTGGCATTTGTGACATTGAGTTTGAATTTTATTGATGCTTCCTCTCTGAAGCTCTACACTGACTGGCATATAATTGATCCTGTCTTCTTCCAGAATTTTAATATCGGACTGAGGAAGAAGTACTTTGACTGAATTAGTAAGAAACTGACGTCTCCTACCGACCTTCAGCCAGTAAATCTCCTTGGGGGAATAGCCCCTGTCCTCTAGGTCGTGTTTGATGTCCTCAATGTTCATTTTGTTATCTAGGCCCTTGATGATGACATTTAAGAGCCTGTCTTCCGGGAGGAAGTAGGAATGGTATGGGAACTTTTTGCCTTGCAAATATCTTGTGATGCCTCTATGGTCACCAGGAGTATTTGGGGTCAATTGAATGCCTAGTTTTGACTTTTTAACATTTCCGAAACCAAGTTTCAGAATTGTTAAATCTTGAAAAATTACTTTCCAGTGCTCAGGGCATCTGATGATGATGGGCACCACATCTGATTTTTTGGGGGCTGATTGGGCACTTGGGGTTGGTTGGGGGGTTTTGGTTTGTGGCTGAGATTGGGCCGAAGTACTGGCCTCTGCGTGCTTCTTCATTGAAGCAGCTAATATCGGCTTGACGGTGGCTGGAAAGTTATTGGGAGGGATTGTGTCCCTCTTTGATTTTTTCAGAGGTGGGAATTCCTCTGATTTGGGTATTCTGGAAGGTTTTTCGGAGTCTGAAGAGACTTCCATCTCTTCGTCCTCCTTGGTTTCAACTGCGGGGGGTTGCACTATGTTTTGTGTACTGTTTAGTTGTGTGTGAGTGTCTGTGTCGGTGTTTTGCGGCACATTAAAATGGTTTTTCATGTCTGTAGAGAGTTCGTTAATTTTAGCAAGAAGTTGTGCAATTTGCGCACTCTGTTCGTAAATTAATTTATGACTTTTGTCTGAATCCTGTCTCAATTTGTTAATAGTTTTCCTGAGCTCGAGGTTTTCTGCCTCGAGTTTTTTAATGAGGGACAATTCCATTTTAATGTGCGTTTTGTGTTGTTGTATTGTGTTAGATGTCAGTTTTATCTTACTTGTATGCACTTTATGAACTGGAGATTTGTCGCGCTCCTTCCTCACTGCTCCTGTCATCGCCTCTTCCGGCGGAATTTTCGTCGTGCAGGCTTCCCTGCTGCCTGAGTTTTCTGCTTTCTTCGTTGTTGTGGTGTGTTGTTCTGCTGCTTTGTTCACAAAGTGACGAGATACATGCACTCGAGGTACGATCGTGCCGTCACTCTGTGTTGCGCTTGTTGCGCTAACGTCAAACGAATTTATTTACGCCAGCGTGAGCCAACGTCAAACGATTTTTGGTAGCATACACTACACTGAAAAGTATAGTGCTGCCTATTTTGTCGTTAGCGATTTTACCTCACTTCACTTCACTTTTTGACTTTTGCAGAGCGGATGGGTAAACGTGTTGCCAGCGCGGCCGAAGCAACAGAACTAATAGCATAGAGCCAAACACGGGCCCATACATAGGAGAACAACATTCTTTTACCTCGATCCTAGACCTCCTTGAATAATATCCCAATTCACAGAAATTCCCACCCTCACTCACCCCTAAAACCCACCCTGCTACTTTTCGGTAAAACGAAAGTAGCAGGAGCACAGAAGGTGCCCATCCCGCACAATCGATACTATCCCAAAGTAAGGCTCCACCCACTATGACCCAAAAAGCATGGTGGGCGGGGCTTGCTAAGGGACTTTTAAGCCGTATAAATATGGCCCGGCTAGCAGTCCGAAGTCCGACATCAGTCGTACCACTGCAGTCACGCCGTCTCTGCGCTCCTTGCTCCGGCAAGCGTAGCATGGCTACACTTCGTCAGGAATGCTTCTAACAACTGTTACATTTCACTCCTCATTAAAGCTATCATCGATAGCTTTAAACACGTATGAATGTAAGAATGAATGAGAGTATGAAAGCGTGAGTGTAAAACCAGTGAACCGTGACATGGGGTTTTTCAAAGTGCTTTTTCCCCATATTTACCTTCCCTCATCCTCCTTCCCCATTGAAAACAAGCCACCTAGCTCTATTGCCATCAGCTGTTTGTAATGTCTTACCGTAAATCACTTGAAGGGCATCGCCCAAGTAAGTCTGACGTCAACTATGCATTGCCACTTGCCTGTTGTAAATATAGACTGAGCAGTCAAACAGCCCTCTTTGCGCGCTTTATATCTGTGTGAGGTACGTAGAAGCATCTATTGTAAGATGCAGGCGTCCCGCCAGCAATGTATTGTGTAGTATTAGTTTATGTAAGATAGGTATAAGTGTCTAAAACTCTGTTTTAATGAACCAAATAAATGTTATTGATTGATGCTAAAACTTTTAAGTAAGCATTGCTTATTTTTTTACTACCCCGATTATCTATACGAATCAAACACTGTATCCAACCAAAATTTGCTCTTATCCTTTAATAAGACCTTATTATTAATAAGACCCTCTTCAATTTGGGCAAATCTGCACGATTTAGTGACAGTATCTATTTTAGTTCATTGTTTCTTACTAACAATGGAAACTATGTTGGGGTTTGGAACCTTCGGCAACATGCACTAATACTGAGCTTTATCCACAATACCGAAACAGAATTTTTGCACTCGACGCGCGTTTCGCTAACCATGTTAGCATCATCAGGAGATGATGAAAAAGTTTTAATCATCTCCTGATGATGCTAACATGGATAGCGAAACTCGCGTCGAGTGCAAAAAATCTGTTTCGGTATTATGGATAAAGCTCAGTTTTAGTAACAATGGAAAAATAAGTATTAAAGAATTCAGTTCCATCCGTACATTTCTTACGAGACTTCGAATTATTGCCCAAAGTCTTTCTTCATAAAATATAATATATTCTTTTAATATTACTTATAAAAAGGCGGAGTTAGATGAAATAATCCATCAATATGTTTAATTTTCCCTTGACAGGGTACGATATATTTTCTTGGCAGATTTAAAATTTACATTACTTTAGATATTCGCATCTTGATAATAAATAAATCAGGCTATTAAGTTGATTTACTCAATAAAATATTAAAGCCACTCACAAAATTGAGTACAATTGAAACGTATAATAGAAGGAAATTTCGTCAAGAATATTTCATGACCACCCAGAGAATATATAAAATATAATTCAGCGTAATAATAATTATCGAGAATATTTTATTTTTCCTAAACTAATTACAGAGACGTCTGACGTACCCAATGCTATAATGACAAATCTAATTGAAAAATGTTAGTTTTTTTAAGAGAAACAGGATTCTGTTCACGTCAATTTACAAAATGGCACGATCTGGTTGATTAGAAAACAAACGGCAATGAAAATGATATATTTTATTCTTTTGCTCGGCGTATTCCCTGAAGTGGAAACATAAATAATGGATAAAGAATATTGGTCGGATGTGCTATATCCAAGAGAATTTCCAAGGTGCAAGAAAATACCAAATCATTGATAGTTTTATAAATTTTATAAGGGGGCGCACATTTATTAAAATACGTTTTTTTTTTTAATATAAAATGTATTTAAACAAATCAAATGAGCATAAATAGGATACATTAAAAAAATGTACTTATGAACAAAAAACAGTACCTATTACTTTCATTAATAAAAATAAAATAAATTTAAAACTAAATACTAAAATACTCTAGTTACTCACACTAAATACTAAATGCAAAGATTTTTATAATATAATTCTTCTGCTCTTTATGGTTTTAATTTGTCTATTACAGATTGCAAATCAATATTAGAAGCATAGTCCCTTTCAATATTTAATAATGCTATGTTTGTCAATCTGTCCTCGGACATGGTCGATCTATTATATGTTTTAATATTTCGTAATCTATTAAAAGATCTTTAACGTGTTGCAGTGTTTGTAGCAATTGTTAAAAAAATCCGGTATATTTTGCATAAATTAGGAAAAACTGATTCCAATTTTTTGGAAATTAAGAAAGGGTATATTTCTTCAGTTTTTAACTTATATTCCTCATTTATTTCAGTTAATAGACTACAAAACGATTTGTATTCATCAACTACTTCCGGTTGGATAGAAGATTTGTAAAAAATGCATAAATCATACAAAGATTTTGTATTTTCTTCGGAAACAGCGATATTTTCCACCTCTAAGCATGAAAATTTGTTTGCGATTATAAAAAAGTCATCAAATATCTGTGTTAATGTTTGAATAAATGTATCTAGTACAAAGAAATATACAGACATTTTAAAATTTTGCCTTGGCAATTTTCAATGTGCCCAGAAGAATTTTCATCGTGAAAAAGTTTTACCTTTCTAGATCTTTTTTTTGTGTACTCATTCGGCAAGTCATACTTACTTGAAGTTTCTTTAGCCTTTTCTTCAAAGCCGTTGAATGATTCGTCATTTCTTAATGATTTTAAATTATTTATAGTTGATTTAATTAAAGAAACTGCTGCTGATATGTTTATATCGACTTTTTGTAAATAATTAGATAAAATTTAAATAACTGAAAGTGTTTGTTTCCAAGAGCAAAGAAGGTATATAAATTCAAAAGATTTTATATAAGTTAAAATTCCAGAAGAATCAATCATTTGACTTGCATTTGTACTTAAAATTTCACCAGATGAGATGCTTTCCAGAAGCTCTAATATAGGGGGAAGGTTTTCAAATATGGAATTAACAGCTCTGGAGTGACTTGCCCAACGAGTCGTTGACAGTTTTTTTAGACTTAACTTTTTGTCATAATTTTCCTGAATGTCTTGAAAACATTTAAGTCTCGGGAAGGTTTCCGTTATAAAAACATATATTTTTTCTAGGCTCCCAAAAAATAATTTTACTGCTACACACGAATTTACTGAATCTACTAAAGCTAAATTTCGCTTATGTACACAACAATGTACATATATAGCCTCAGGCACATCGTTTTTTATTTTCTGTTGCAAACCATTCAAATGCCCTGACATTGCACTAGCCCCGTCGTAAGCCTGTCCACGACATAATAATATATCTAAATTTAAGCTGGTTAACTAATTTTTGATCACATTGTAAAATGTTTCGGCTGATATATCAACAAATTTTAAAAACCTCTCTTCAGGATATCCTATTTCACCCACAAACCGAATGGATAAGGAAAGTTGTTTTTTTTTGTGATATCGTGAGTCGAATCCACAATAAGGGTAAAATACACTGCTTTCCTTATGTCCCTGGTAATATTATTTAAGACTTCATTTGCCAACAAACCTAAGATTTAATTTTGTATCTGAGGACTTGTGTAAGTCGTCGAATTTTTATTTTGGTTTGACAATCTTTTCATTATGACAATATCATATGTTTTGAAGAATTTTAAAAGTTCCAAAAAGTTACCCCTATTTGAAGAATTTAGGCTCTCAGAGTGACCTCTAAATGATATATTTTGTTTGGCCATATGCAAAATTAAATCAAAAATTCGTAATAACATTTCCCGGTTTCTTTTTAATACTTGATTTTCTTTTTGCAATTGTTCCTGAATAATTGTCTGATTTTTCATGATACGTAATTTTGCAATAATATATTTATTTGCATATCGCGGTGAATTTCGGTTCCCTCATGTTTTATAATTTTTTCAATACCCTTTTCAAAGTTTTTATTTCCTTTATTGGGATCAGCCCAAACACTTTTATTATTACTTGACATGAGCCAACAAGGAAAGCAAAACATTTTATTAGCTCTAGGCGAATAAATTAACCATTCTCTTACTTGTTTTTCTCCGTTTTTGGATTTATAGTACCAAAATCGCCTATTGTGGGAATCGAATTTAAAATTAAAGTTTTCTTTAAGTCCTGGTTGGCAGGGTCCTACCAAAATTAATTCCCTAATTAGTTCTGTAGTCATATGTTTCTCTTTAAATAGTAATGGATCAGAGCTATATTCCAGTGAAGAAATAACACTGCCACTGCCACTGCTACTACTAGGAGTCTAGGAGCACCAAAACTGAAGTCGATTTCTAAAAGTAAAATAAATTAACAATTATATTTGAATGAATTTAAATTTGACTATATTATTTAGACAGACCTGTCAACGTTTCTACAAGGTCAGTTTCCATCTCGACCATTTCCTCCTCCACATCGTCATCGCTATAATTTTCGTAGGTACCTTCCTCGCTTTCTTTTGAACTTTCGTTGCCGGAAAAATCAGAACCACACGGTGCTGGTAATTCGAGAGGAATGATAGGAACTTCTTTAATTCTACAATGTTAATTTAATATCAATAGAATGTCGTAAAATTTTACTCAAAAAGAAAAAGAAAACAATAATTAATAATTTAAAAAAAAAACAATTTTCTTACCCACTAGGTCCGGCTTCGGCAGTATTTTTGAAATAATCATCTAATTTCCTGCTTTCGTTTGCCGCTAATTTAATTTTTTTTTCCCGATTTTATTTCCTAGATTGGGCGCCCGACTTCTTTCTTTTTTTATCCATTTTAAATCTAAACTCCCTCTTGCACTAGCAAAAATAGACTAAATCTAAATGGAATAATCTCAATTTAAAAATTCTCAAATAATGTCTAACCGGTTTAAATAAAGAAAAAAACACGTGCGGATGCCGACCATCGACATGCAGATAGACAAAAAATAAATAACTATTCGGCAAAACAATCAAACACATCACTTGCATCACTTGCCGACCCGACTCAAAGGGCTGCCGCCTACCGCGTCGAGGCTCTCGTATTGCTTTTGATTCTTAAAAAAAATATACAAATACGTAGATATTTTTAAATTTATATTTGTGTCATTTTAATTACATAAGTAAGGTGTAAAAGTATTAACTGTTTATTGTGTATACGGGTATCAAGCGACAAGGGGGCGCCAAGCAAGGGGGCGGGGGGGAGGCGCCCCCTGGCCCCCACCTGGCTACGCCACTGCCTAACCCCCCCTTGTACGACGGTATATTTGATTGCTATTTAATGCCAGATTTTAAGTGTGGTGTCATCATATATGTAGCTACATTTCACGGAATATTAATACTTCTCTAATTAATACCGGTTAAAATTCAGTAGTTTACATTTACCTCTCGTTGAAGTGATTTGTCTATCTTTTCTGGCATATCTTTTTACTCTGGTGTCTTTCGGAACAGGTGACGGCGTCACAAATGTGGCTGCCTTAAATAAAAGTAAATATTTAGTATTAAGTGAGTTGCAGGAGTTTGAACTCCAATTTTGTTTCGAGAATATGCTTGTCAGAAATATTAAACTACCATAAGATTTTTACTTAAATGATCTCATGATTCCTTAATTTTATAAAGTACATACCTTGTATTATGGTTGTAGTGGATTCTAATTCCAAGGTATTCGATGGCTATTTATTGGAGCAACTAGACTTTGTTGATTAAATTCCAAGACGGTTTACTTAAATTGGCTAATGGGAGCATTTCTAAGTGTTCATTTAGTAATTCAAAGTATTCTTTACTTAGTTTTTGAGTTTTTCTTTAACGTTCCTAGATAAAATGGGGTTGAGTGGAGATTTTAAAGCGTATAAAGGAGTAAGAAGACCATGAAAACAAACTCATTGTCATTTTGGAACAATTACTTTATCTTATTATGTAATTGCTACTTCATGCTGGTTATTTGTGGACATATATCACCATATATTGCCGTCTTAGTTGATTTTCTATAATGTGACATTATTTTTCTAAAGTAATTTCTTTGTGACTGACATTTCAGGAATCGGGCCAACTGGCAATTTTGATTTGCGCCATAGAAAGCGCGTTTTACTGACCAGCTCCTGCAATGTGTGTTCAGAACCATGATGTTATCGATCCGAGATTTATACACATTTATTTTTGGATCTGCTTGTTGTGGATTAATATTAAAAATTACAGGTACGGTATAGAACATTGGTGTCGTAGTGCCGTAACGAAATAATAACTACTTCGTTACATGTTTCTTCATATTTCAAGATTTCCTTCTAACAATGTGATTTTTTGCAAATTTCTACATACGGCTGATTTCTGCAATCGGATAGGGTTCCAATAAAAGTTTAAATGAGTTAGTTGCATGTGTGTGCGTAAAGGTTAGGTCAGTCTTCACGTCCGTCCTAGTAATTTGAAAATTGTTCCCGTTATTCGTAAAAAGTTTTTAGTTTAAAGCAATCAGTATCATTAGTGAGTGGTGCCTGAACATGACGAGAGGAAGAAATAGGGGGGACGAGGCCTCCAAAAAGACAAATAGCGAGCTCCAAAAATTAAGCGACCGCATGGAACAAATGGCGGCCCAATTTACAGCGGAACTTAGCACTTTTAAGAAGGATTTGAGTGATAGCACCGCGCGTGGGCCTTCCTCAGAGAATTTGGGTGGTCAAGAAGCCGCCGATTTGACCAGGTTGGCGGACAGATTTTCTCATTTCGAAAGGTCTGTTTTGGATTCCCTAAATATCATTCAGAAAGAGATAAGCGAATTGAAAATGGATTCGTCCAATCATATCATGGCTGCCAATCAAAACGTCATTTTAGTTCACGGCGCGGCGTAGAGGAAAAACAAGCATCAGAGTTATATAAAATAGTTGTCGACCTAATATCAACAAAAATCGGTATAAACATTCAAAAATCCGATATAAATTACTGTTTTCGACTGGGCACAAAAAAACCTGGTGCACAAAAACCAAAACCGAGGCCGATCGTATTAAGCTTTTGTCATCGATGGCTCCGCAATGAAATATTTTATAAGAAGAAACAGTTAAAAGGCTCCTCGGTCTTGTTTACAGAGTTGCTTACTGCTGGCAATTTGGAAATATTTAAGGAAGCAAGAAGTCATTTCCAAAATTTGTGTTGGACAATGGGGGGTAAAGTGTTAGTTCTTTTGGATAATGTTAAGGTAGTTGTGAACTCGCCAGAAAAATTAAAGCAATTAATTGAAAAACATGCAAACAGTGGCAGTGAAAGTGACTCGGATAACTAACAGGATAATTCAGCGGGTATGTCATTTCATAATGTATGTATATCTCTGAAAACCATTTCACTATAAATACATCGGCATATATGAGCTTACATTTCACGTATAATATGTGTTTCTTGTTTGTTGAGGGAATAATTTAATGTTTATTTTCAACCAGCAATTCATATTATAACTGGTTTAAATGGCGCTTGGACGCCTATAGAAGGGCAATATAATGAATATCACAGTTTTATTGTATTATAAGTGAATTAAATTAGAACATAATATTAGGATGGATATACATATTTACATATATATATGACATATGTGTATGCATTTATTTTTATTTTCATGGTGTGATCTGAGTTATTTGAATCATCCACATTTAAATATAGGCCTCCTTTATTATAGGCAAATGTTTTTTTTAAATATTTTTGCTTTTGTTTTTTAATATCATATTGATTGCCTATACAAAGGATGCCATTATTATATTAGAGATTATAATATGTGTATGAACAAGCGGGTCAATTCAATTTTTTGTATTGCCATTGTCGTAAAGTTAGAACTGGCGTGATCTAGGATATATCCTGTACCTGTGCTTTTATGGACAGAACGGTCATGGGCGTTGGCCTTTTAGTTTTTCTACCATTTAGTTTAGTTGTTAGTGTGTTAATTAAATATTTAATATTAGGGAGGAATGGATATTGGCGGAGCGGGGGCGCTTATATGCGTGCGGGGCGGGGACCTTTGAGGGGCGATGGATAATGATAGTGGTCGGCATATGGGGGCATCCAGCGAAGCAACCGATTTCAAAAAACAAAAAAAGAATTTATGGCTGGGCATCTGAATGTTCGGTCGCTTAGACGGGGTTTGACGAATTTTTGCACTATGTTGATAATTATAATTTTGACATTTTGGGGCTGTCTGAGACTTCGTTGACATCTAGTCAGAATGGTGGTATGTTTGATATCGATGGATATAATTTTATTCGTAAAGATAGGGGTGGCAGAGGTGGAGGTGTGGGCGTCTATGTTAAGAGATATATTAAACATCAAGTAGTTCAACTTAATATTGCATCCGATTGTTGTGAAAACCTTAGTATAAGATTTACTTTAAACAAAAAGAACATATTTTTTACAACGATTTACCGCCCTCCTTCTTCTAATTCAGATAATTTCGTAGATTTTTTAGAGGACATAATGAGTTTATCGGTACCATTTTATGATTATGTAATTTTCACTGGCGATTTTAACATTGACTTCTTAAAACCTTCCACATCAAGAGCTAAACTTTTAAAATTACTAGATACGTTTGACCTAGTTCAACATATCAATGAACCCACTCGCATTAGTAATTCGTTGAATACATCTAGTAGCCTTATTGACGTTATAATTGCAAATAAAAATTTTGAAATCCAAAGGGGCTGTACCGTACATATTTCTGAAAGAGTTTCCGATCATTGTTTGGTATACACGGTATTTAACATGATGATAAAAAGAAGTCAACAAAAATTCATAGAATTTCGTAACTACAATAATATTGTATATACAGAATTTCAGTATGATGCTCTCCAGTTGCCATGGAACGACATATTTTATATAGAAAATATAGACGAAAAGTTAACATTATTTTCTGACAAAATTTTATACTTACTTAATAAGCACGCTCCTCTAAAGCGAAAAAAGATAATAGAAAAGCCTGGCGTAGGGGTTTACCGTGATCAATAAGGCGGTTCCCCCAGAGTGAGGCCCTCCCATTGCACATCGGTTGGGCTGACCTCTGCGATTATCCCTAATGCGGATAACTCGGGCGCGTAATTTGATCACCGATAACATAAAATTACTGATTAAATTAAGGGACAAAGCGCATCACAAATATATCAAAAATAGAACTGAAACTCGATTACAGTACTATCGCGATCTTAGAAACTATACTAAGCATGCCATAATTCGCGAAAAGGTAGCTTACTTTAATTCAGTCTCAGCCAAAACGGGCAAGGACTTTTGGGGCTGTGCAAGACGACTAAATTTAACGCATAATTCAAATTTTGATATTCCTTCTGAACTAGCGAACCCAACAACTTTAAATGATTATTATGCTGAGTGCAGCAGCGTTACTGACACCACCTCTAATGATAGAATCCTTTTTTACAAAAATAACAAACTTGGTAATATAGATACTGAGCTTAATTTTAATTTAATTGATCAAGAAACCTTAAGTAATATTATAAATTTAATACATAGTAATGCTGCTGGTGAAGACGAAATAACAATAAGAGATTCAAAGTTGGGTTTACCATTTTGCATGAATTCTTTAATAAATATAATTAACACTTGTATCTTGAATAGTGTGTACCCTGATATATGGAA
>MU184288.1:53560-112354 GCA_016904865.1 Pissodes strobi | reverse complement strand
TTCTTTCGTTTACTAATTATCACAAAATAATACCTGACTGTCAGTCGGGATTTCGAAAAAATTTTAGTACGACTACTTACCTGGTTAATCTCCTCAACGATATAAGATCTAACGAAGATAAGAAAGACATCACTTGTTTGGCCTTATTAGACTTTAGTAAAGCCTTCGATACGTTGAGTCACGATCTGCTTTCGGCCAAGTTGCACTATTTTGGCTTGTCGAATATATCCATAAAATTTTTCAAATCATACTTTGTCAGTAGAATGCAATTTGTGGAAGTAAGGAGTCACTCTAACAAATTGAAGTCAAATTACAGACCAGTGGTAGAGCAGGTGTCCCACAGGGTTCGATCTTGGGACCGCTCTTGTTCTCCTTGTATGTTTCAGATATGTACAAGGAAATAAAATATTCAAAATTTCAGCAATATGCTGATGATTCTCAAATATACATATCATTTTTACCACAAAATGCACACACTTCTCAATTGCAGATTAACCGTGACTTAAACAACATATATCGTTTTGCCATACAGCATAACTTAAAGTTAAATGCATCAAAATCGAATATAATTTTTTTTGGAACAAGCAAAAATCAGATTGAAAACGCCTCTGAGAATTTTAGTGCTGAGATAAACAATGTACCAGTACCCGTAGTTACTGAAGGAAGTAAAAAACTTGGGAATTCATTTTGACTCACTTTTAACTTTTCAGGGGCATATTAATAGTAGACTTAAAGTTGCGTATATGCGGTTAAATAAACTGTATCAATTGAAAAAATACTTGTCATCTAAAACTAAGTATTATTTATGTAATACCCTCATATTATCGTTATTTGATTACGGGGATATTGTCTATGGTGATTCGCTAACTTCGAGTGTTTCAAGATCTATTCAAAAACTTCAAAACACCTGCATGCGTTTTTCATTTAGTATACCCTTTAGAAATCATATTACTCCGCATCTTAAAGACCGGACAGCCTCCGTATTTGGCATGCCTTTTTAATACATTTGAACATCCACATCATACAAGGAATATAGATTACTTTAGAGTACCGCAGCACAAAACAACAAGTTTTCAAAAATCATTTTGCTTTGTTGCAATTCAAAAGTGGAATAATTTACCGAACAATATAAAAAATAATTGTTCTTTATATAAATTTGAAAAGTATATTAGAGATAGGCTCTTAGAAAGTCAGGGGAACTACTAATATTAACATATTATTGTTCATTGCCATTTCTTATTATTGTATTGTACTTATTGATGAAGCGGTTTAGGTTGAATGCATTAGATAATTGGGTATCATGTTATCATGAATTGTTCGGCTGGCATCCCCCTATGCTATCTGATCCAATAACATCAGATCAACTTTAAAATAATTGATTTGATTTTTTGTTCCTCGGTGCATTGTCTTTCCCTGCGTGTATGTGCGTGCCTCTGCTCGGCCAATCCAGTCGGTTCTCCCCCTGGCTTACAACTTTTATAGTTAGGATCGTATTAAGTTTGTTGTTATTATTTTTATTTTTTTCAGGGCTGCGCCACATAGTCACATGGCAACATGTGATCTATGTATCGGTTTTTTAATCGCGGTGCTGTCCTTATTTGCCAGTAATATTATTGAAAATGTTAATGTAGTATTGTTTATTTTTATAACTTACTGACTAATAAAAATTATTTGAATTTGAATTTGAAATTTGAAATCATCCATGCATAAATGGTGATACCATTAAAACTGTACGGGTAGTATATCTACATCGTTTTCTTTAACAACAATATTTTAATGTACCAGCCATTGGTAATAGAGGGCGATAATAACTCTAATAATTCATGCGTCGTCTTCCTCTCAATCGGCGCGTATCGAGCAGGTATTGGAATCGAACGGCCAGATTTTGTCCACAAAGAATCCCCCTTTTTGTCTTGAAACTACCGTCAAGGTGAGCAAGCCATTTTTGCTGCGGTGCTACGCATACAGTTTTTAACTTTATCGAATTTATTTTTCTGTTTTAGGACAATTTTCGGAATATGAAAGGGGTTTAAAACCGCGATCTGATCAACAACATTTCTTATTAGATATCTGATGTAGATTTCTAATATCTAAATTTGTAATTTGTATTCTCCTTTCATCGTGGCCATCTCGGCACTTTTTGGAAATGTTGTTGAGTAGGTAAGTGATCTTATTAGGACCTTTATCGAATATAATTCGATATATTTATCGTGAATTTTGTTAATTTTTACTTCGGAGTTTGAGATTGGCAAGGAGGATTCCTAACTATAACACCATTTTATCATCAGTTTCTGTTGCTTTTTTATGTTTTTAGCAAATATCTGGTAGCAATCCGACATTTTCTGAGGTCATCCAGTGACTTATAGACTGTTAACCCCATTAAAAATTTATCATACAACCTACAGTTTGCTGCCGGTAGAGGAATCAGGAAACCCCACTTTCTGGAATTTAAAGTGAGTTCTCTTTTTTATTTCTAGTTTATGAAATATAATACAAATCCACAATTTTGAAAAAATCATATCTTCCCCTCAATTTTTTGACTAGTATTTTGCTCATTTTTGGAACTTTTCTATTCAATCAAACTTTTTATAGACCTTTAATTTTTTGCACTTGATAAAAAGTGTACTTAAGTCAAGTTTAGTAATTTTTTTCTGAATAAGATTTATGAATCTTGTATTTTTGTTCATAGATTTAATTCTTAAGTAGTAGAGTTTAGAACTTTTATTTAAATTACTGTTCATTCTTCATTTCTTCTTTTGATATCAACCAACATTCTGGTCTAAAACCAATTTTTCTATTTGCATATAATGACGGAGATTGGCCGAAGAGCTGACAGAGCTCGCAATGATTGTCAAGAATCAAGCGAGAATACTGTTTTGCAAAGCCTAGACTGACCAGCAGCCATACGATAACAGTCAACAAATCCTCTGGTTTTCTTCCTCACTTTTAAAGGCCTAATAACAACCAGGCGTATTGAGAGGAGTGGCAGGCGAAGAGACTCGTGTCCAACCAGGGTCAAACGTCTAGAAGAAGCTAAGTATTCTGTTTGCCAATCTGAAGACCATTGTAAAGACCAGAATAATTAATTTATAACTAATTTTTTATTATTGATTTTTCAACTGTTTTTTTTGTCAATTCTAAAATTTAATTAATTAATTTAATTCTTGAAACTCTAAAAGAAATTTGTTCAACAAAGTTACTAATTTATATTGATTCATTTCAATTCTATTTATTTTAATAAATTATTGTAAATTTGTTTTTAAGAATATCTTTCATTTCCTGTAAGAAACGAGATTCCGCGATTCTCAACGTATATCAAGTAATTTTTGTCAGTTCTTTTAAGCTTTTATTGGTACCTACTACCTTGACAGTTACTTTGAGAATTAAGGAATGTCTGGCGCCCATATAAATAAATATTTCCAACAAATAGGATAAACCTGTTCGCATAGCCGGTATACTATTACGTTTCCATAAGATCAGGAACACTATTCGTTACAGTGCAGCGTAGTGGAACGGGAAAACTGCAAAAAAAAACATGACAATAAAATGACACTGAGTATTTTTGTTAACAAAATCTTTGCGCGAATAATTGATGAAGTAATCTATTGATTTATTAACTACTATTTTCAAAATACCTACCGTTATGCTCTAAGCGATAATTTACAGTCCATTGTAGATTTTTTCCTTCTTTTTCCTTATATTCCTATACTTTTGTATCCTTCGATGTTGCATGCTTGCCTTTATTATATTGCATGAATATAATCTATCGATTCATGTTTCAAAACATTTAATTTATTTATATTTTATGGCACAAGCAAGAAAAGAGTTTCATTATATTTATTGGCTCTACCAGCGTAATATTTTATTATTACTTTTGTACATTCAGTTGAATATCTATTGCACCCTAAACCTCCTTGTAATTAAAGTTAGATTTTATCAACTATTCTGCTATCAAAATTATTTTTATTCACCATTTTTGCTATTGATATTTTTTCATTCACAATTTTAATTATTTTTTCAGGAGTTTGTTCAAATATTAATTAATTTTCATAATAAAGGCACACACAAGAGTGGCATCCTCATATATTAGCCACATTTAACGGTACCTATATTAATACCACTTCAATTAATTCTGGTTAAAATCCAGTAGCTTACATTTACGTCTCATTGTAATGATTTGTCTATCGGTTTTGACTTTATCCTTTTACTTTAGTGTCTTTCGGAAAGGGTAAAGGGGCCACGCATGTGGCTGCCATAAATAAAAGTAAATATTTAGTATTAAGTGAGTTTCAGGAGCTTGAACTCTCATTCTGTTTTGTGAATAAGCTTGTCAGCAACATTAAACTAGCGTAATATTTTTGCTTAAATGTTCTCACGACTCCTTAATTTTATAAAGTACATACCTTGTATGTGGTGTAGTGGATTCTAATTTCAAGGGATTCTGTACCTATTTCTTAGAGCAACTGGACTGTGTTGATTAAATTCCTAGACGGTTTGCTTTAATTAGCTCCTAGGAGCGTTTGTAAACGGTCACTTAGAAATTTAAAGTTTTCTTTCCTGAGTTTTTGAAGTATTTTAACGTTCCTAGAAGAAATGGAGTCGAGTAGAGATTATGAAGCACAAAAAGGGATAAAACCAATGAAAACAAATTCTTTGTCATTTTGGGACAATTACCTTTACCATGTTATGTAATTGCTACTTCATGGTGGAAGATATTTGTGGACATATATCACCATAGAGTACCGTATTATTCTGGTTTTAGTTGATTTTCTATAATGTGGCATGAATTTCTTTGTAACTGACATTTCAGAAACGTGCCAATTAGCATCTTGTTTTGAACTTTTGCATTGCGCCATAGAAATGGCATTTTGGCGATACTATCGGTCCGGGATTTATAAATATTAATTTTTGGGTTTGCTTCCTGTAGATTGATATTAAAAATTACAGGTACGGTATAGAACATGCCTATCGGTGTCGTAGTGCAACGTCGTGGAATGGGAAAATAACAAAAATAAACAACCTATAGCAATAAGATGATACTGAAAAATTTTATTAATAAAATCTTTGTGCGAATCATTGATAAAGTCATCTTTTGATTTATTAAATACTGTTTTCAAAACACCAACCGTTATACTTTAAACGATAATTTACAGTCAGTTTTAGATTTTTTCCTTTCTTTTTCTTATATTCCTATTCTTTTGTATAATTCATGTTTTGGATTTATAATGTCTTGTGATTGCATTTTAGACACTACATACAATCTATAAAACATATTTTTGAAAAATCCTAAAGTGGTTAAATCTAGATAGCGGGCATGCCTTTAATTATATCGCATGAAGGCTGCTATAATAAATAATACATATGTCTCAAAACATTTAACTTTTTTTAATTTTGGTTGCACAAGCAATCCTAACATTTATTTCAGATCAATTTCACTAAATTGGCTCTATCAACGTAATATTTTATTATTACTTTTGTACCTTCAGTTGAATATCTATTGCACCCTAAACATCCTTGTAAATAAAGTTAAATTTTTATTCAGCATGTTTGCTATTGTTTTTTTTTTCACTCACCAGTTTAATTATTTTCATAGGAGTTTGTTTAAATATTAATTAAATTCCATAATAAAGGCACACATAAGAGTGGCATCCTCATATGTTAGCCACATTTAGCGGTATATTAATGCTACTTCAATTAATTCCGGTTAAAATCCATTAGTTTACATTTACGCCTCATTGTAATGATTTGACTATCGGTTTTGACATTATCCTTTTATTTTAGTGCCTTTCGGAAAGGGTGAAGGGGCCATACATGTGGCTGCCTTAAATAAAACAAATATTTAGTATTAAGTGGGTTTCAGGAGCTAAAACTCCAATTTTGTTTTGAGATTATGCTCATCAGCAAATTAACCTACCATAACATTTTTACTTAAATGTTTTCATGATTCCATAATTTTATAAAGTACATACCTTGTATGGGTTTAGCGGATTCTAATTTCAAGAAATTCTTGGAGCAACTGAATTTTGTTGATTAAATTTCTGGACGGTTTGCTTAAATTAGCTCTTGGGAGCTTTTCTACATATCAAACATTTCTCGATTTAGTTTTCTTCAGTTTGGGTTAGGGATCTGTTTTTTTAAGATAATGTATTATTTTATTATTTTGATTTAATAAAACTATAATTAGTATAAAATATGTGCAAGAATTTCTAAAACTAAATACTGCACTTCCATTAGTAGAGGTATAGTTAATATTAATTTAAATATAACCTCAGTACACGTTAGTTGAGGGACTTATTGACAACGATTTAGAGATAAGTAGCATAATAAACATTTTTTCAATTTAAATATTATTCTTTGAGTATTTTTTTTTATTTTGAACAATCAATGCGCAGCTAAATTACTTTATCGAAAATTGTTCTAGCAAAAATATTTCACAGTTTTTGAAAAGTGAATTTATGTTACCTAAAGAGTTCTTCTATCATATAAACACACGCAAGCCTTCATATTACGTTTCCTTTTAGAAAACATTTAAAATAATACTAGAAACTACATTGTCTTACTGATTTCTTTGTTGCATTATTATGAGGTTAATTTAGATTGTCGTGTAATTTAATACAGACAATAGCTTAATTGTTGGACAAGCAGTTAAAAAAAATTGCTGTGAGTAAGCAGAAAAACATGCACGTGGACTATATTTTAAATATGTTCTGATAATTAAAATAGATAGTAACATAAAATAAATATTATCTTTTGTCAATGGATGGGTATGCCCGTTCCCTCTAAAGAATGGAGTAAGCATAAAACAATAGCCAACTCTTCCCCACAGTACCTTAGTTATTTCTCAAAAAAATTACGTGATCGCGTAAATTTATATAATTATGACTCTTATTACATGTATTGTTAATAAAGAGATTTCGAATATTCTGGCCAATAATTTATGCCGATTGCCGGATTTTTCAGAGACAGTTGTTGTGGAAAGAACGCGCATTATATCGTAAAACGTGTTTTCTACGATATTCCACATCATAATTCTAGCAGTATCAGCAACACTAAACTAGCATAAGGTTTTATCTAAATGATTTTTTATTACGCATGCATCATAATCAACGATTATCGCACGCTGCAGCGTGCTTAAAACATATACTTAAAAAGAAAATGGCTTAAAATGATGTTTAACTTGAAGGTTGCTAGAGAAACATTTGATCATGTCAAATGTGACAGATTAATATATTTGTCAATATATTCCTTAAGTTTAATATTTAAACATTTTTGAGATTATGATGCATTCGTAATAAAAATTAGCGTATGATACTACCAGATGCTAGTATTGCCAGTTTCGTGATAAATAAGTAATATTACGATTTATATCGGACAAAATCCAGAAAGTTTTGAAAATTGGTAGAAATGTTAAGGATGACATAAGAAATACAAAACTGAAAAGTTCCCACCCCTAAATAGTGTGCTTCATCCCCTAGGCCGACGTTTTTGCCCACATTTTCAAGTTTTCTAAATTATCTCGAGAAGGGTGCACTTTTTAATTAAAAAAACCCTATATAGAAAAATATTCCTTACAAAATTTTCTATAAAAAATATTCCTACACATTTTATCCTAAAATTAATAATAATGTGAGAAATAAGGCGTATTATACATAAGGGTTACTTCCGGCTAACACAGCAAATGCAATCTAATAGAGGTATAATACTCCTATAATATAAAGTCCAATACTGAACGCCAAAAAGTTGGCAGTAGGCTACTGGCCTCACTTAAAATTCAAATAAATGTAGTGCATAAACGAGAGCGACTCCTCACGAGGAGGCAATTTATTGCACGAGAGCGAGTCCTCACGAGGAGGCAATTTATCGCCTCCGTGAGGGCTCTCTCTCGTTGAATTATTGAGGAGTCTCTGTCATCATAAAATTAATATATTTCCCGTCTTTGTCTACATATCTATTGACCTTGCGTTATATCAACTTTACACAACCTTGAATTTTCCCCTTCCCTCTTAGATTAACAAAACAAAACCAACAGTTCTGTACGTATTTCTTCATTTCACAGTTTGGTTTTCTATGGAAGAACTCAAATTAAGAAATAGAGTACTCAAGAGAGTCAACTCAGAAATCGTTAGTTCAAAATAAATGGCTTGCTCGATAGTGTTTATCGATATATTGACATATCGATTTTTAATATCGATATATTGACACATCCCTAACGGAATTTCAATATCGCTATCGATTAGTGACACATCCCTAATGTGATAATATCGATTCACTGTCTGGCTCAAGTGCCCCTATAACTACTAGCACGCTAAGTATTATAAAAAAGTTGTGAATGTGGTGTGTGTGTGTGTGTGGCGAGTTCCTAAAATGAAAGACAGTTTAAAAATTTGTTAGAACTTAATACGTTAAAAGTACATTATAATATATGTGATGTATGTATTAGGAAGTTATAAATTGTATTTAATAAAACAAAGATAAAAAAAATATTTATTTTATTCATTCAGAAAAAAAATCTTATAAGTAGATATGTAATAGCGGCGACCAGAGAGGAGGAGCCTCTCTCCTCACCGCTATTCACAAGAATATTATAACTCTTTTAGCTCCGCTATCCATAAGAATACTATACCTCTTTTTGCTCCGCTATCCATGAGAATACTATACCTCTTTTGCTCCGCTATTCATAAGAATAATATGCCTCTTTTAGCTCCGCTATTCATAAGAATAATATATCTCTCTTAGGTCCGATCGACCCTGACTTTTCCACTTCCTTCTTAAATAAACATAATAAAACCAGCAGTTTTGTATATTTCTTCATTTCACAGTTTAGTTTTCTATGGAAGAACTCAAATTAAGAAATCGAGTACTAAAGAGAGTCAATTTAGAAACAGTTAGTTCGGAAACAGTTAGTTCAAAAAAGAAAAAAAAAGTGAAGTGCATTTAAAAGAGAAATGCCCTATTTGTTTCAATCCTTTGGAAGAAGAGAACATTTGCACACTAAATTGGTGTGAACACAAATTTTGTTTAGATTGCTTAATAGAATGGTTAAAAACGAAGGATGTTTGTCCATTGTGTAGAAGTAATTGTGATTACATTAATATAAAATATACTAATCAGAAACGAGCTATTGTAAAAGAAACTAAATCAATTATAGATATTTTTGAAACTATTCTAGATGGTGATAATAATGATGAAGGTAATGAAGTAGTTTATATCATTCCCAGAACATCAATGTGATAATAAGAGGAAATTTTCTGTTCATAAGAAACATTGCTACTTAGGATCATTCAGTTCTACGCATTAGCAGTTATGAACGAGGCTGTGGAAAAGTTACATGAAGAATTTAGCTAACTAATTTTTTTTGAGGTGGTTAGTTTGAAGAAACATGTAGAAGATCCATCCGTATTAGAAGTGATAAAATTAGCAGAAGAAGAATTAGGAGAACTTCAAGTAGAAGAAGAAGTGTAAAATTAGTGAAAAACTTTATATTGACTATTCTATTACTCACTCAGAGTTACATTCTTATGAGCCATATTTGCCAACAAAATTAAGCAACAATGTTGAAATACTAATTCCCGTTCATGAAATTGAAAAGTATATTCTTCCCTGCGAAAGTTTTCTTTACATAGAGGGAAAATTGTATAAAGCAGATGGAACAGTTTCTAAAACACTATCTCTTGTAAACAATGGAATAGCATTTCTCTTTAGAGAAATGAGATATCAGTTGAATGTGGTTACTATAGATTCTATAAGTGATGTTGGATTAACATCCCCTCTAAAAGGTTACCTCTCATATAACACAAATGAATCTGACAAATCAAAAAATGCAGGATGGTCACCAAAGATAGCAAATACATTAGTTGATGAAAAAACTGATTCATTTAATGTTTGCATTGCAAATGTTAATGGGTTTCTTTGAAGACTATTGGAAAGTTATATTAAACGCAAAACAGGAGCGAGATAACACTGACAATAATGCTATTATACCTACTGATCCAAGTGAAATACCAAAAATTACTCTTCACAAACTAACTTGGAATATACCACATATTTCAGTAGCAACTCCTCAAGAATTGTCATTAACAAAAATTCTTTATAAGGGAACAGATTTAGTTATTGCATTTATAAGTTGGGAATTAGTTGAATATCCGGAACTGTTGAAAACATCCAGACACAGTTGGCCTGTTAAGACATCTACTAGAGTTGAAACTCCTCGTCATGTTATAGTTGCGGTCCAACAGGAGAAGAGAGATTCGAAAATATCAAATATGAGTGAATTTAATGATATAAACTTGAGAAATATTAAAGTTTTTTTGAATTCTGAAAGATACCCCTATAATGATCTTCTCCTGGACATAAGTAATAATAAATATGCTATATTGTATGAAATGTATTCCCAATTTCGATCTTCTTACTATGCAAAAACCGAAGAACCTTTATTTGACCCAAGCGATTTTAAATCAAAAGCTCCTATTGCTTATATAAATTGCTCACATCAAAAGGAATCTTTACAAGCTCGACCTGTAGTAATGAGAGTAGAATTTGAACTAAACAAAGATTTAGAAAAAGATACTTCAGCGTATTGTTTAATATTACATGATAAAGTTTTCACTTACAACCCACTCACTAAACTTGTTAAACAACTTTAATTTTCAAGTTGCTTTTAATATTACATTTCACCCCCACCCTCTTGAAGCACTACATTTATTTAACATTTGAACAAATATTGCTTAGTTGTATAAGATCATTTAAAGATAGAGCAACTCTAAGCAGGTTCTTAATATAGTTCATGTAAGATCATTACTTACAATACGTTCAAGAAATTAGACATTTTCATTAAAAATTTAGAAGAATTGAAAAAACGTATTGAAACATATTCCAATAAAAACTTTGTGTTTAAAAAATTTGCAACTTTAAAAATATGAGATTAGTTTTGGATATTCAAGCGTTCAAAGATGAAAAGAATAAATTTCTACCTAAAGAATTAGCTGCCTATGATGGAGAAAAAATTAGTCATTATGTTTTCAAGCAACCATTTTCTTTGAATTCTCTTTCTCCTGAAGCGCACAAGCAAGCTGTATGGTTAATGAAAAATCACCACTGCATTAATTGGAATATCGGTTATACTCCACTACACCACTTTTCAACAATTGTAAAAAAATTGACTGAACAAGCGCAATTTGTTTACGTTAAAGGAAACGAAAAAGCAGATTACCTAAGAAAATATTCCAGCAAACCAATAATTGAATTAGATGAACAACCAATTTTAATTGCTTCAACACCTAAATGTTTTTATCATTCAAAGTCACCATCTATGTGTGCGCTTTCAAATGTGTTTTATATTTATAATAATTTTTTTATGAATGAATAAAAAAAAATAATTTTATTTAACTTTGTTTTATTAAATACATTTCATTTCTCACATTTAAATTTCCTAATACACACATTTATTCTTATAATATAATTTTAACATATTAGGTTCCACTACAAACTTTACTCTGTCTTTGGTTTTTAAGAACTCGCTACACACTTGTACGCCTTTTTTACAAAACTCAGCATGTTGCATATAGTTCTCATACCACAGTATATCTTGAGCTTCAGCATCATTTCCCTCAAGCGCATAAAACCGCGAACAGGCTTCCGACATCAGAAAGTTTTCATAAATTTCTAACACAAAGTTCTCCATATCTTACACAAACACTTCAAATTGAAGTACTCCCAATTCTTCTTCTGCCAATTTTATCACATCTAATATAGTTGGATCTTCTATATATTTCTTCAAACTAACCACTTCAACAAAAAATCCCAATTGTTTCAGTCCAACTACAAACTGCAATACATTGAAACTTCGAAGTATTGAGCACAAGCGGACGCACCTTCCGAATAATGTTCTGCAAACTCACAATAAAAGTCAACATATTCTGGTCTGCTATGCATAGCATTATAATAATTATCTGAAGTTAATTGGCTAAATTCTTCACGTAACTTTTTCACAGCCTCATCCATAACTGTTAATGTATATAACTGACAGCGACTGAATGATCGTAAGTATCAATGTTTCTTATAAACAGAAAAATCCCTCTTATTATCACATTGATGTTCTGGGAATGATATAAACTACTTCATTATCTCCATCATTATTATCACTATCTATAGAATAGTTTCAAAAATATCTACAATTGATTTAGTTTCTTTCACAATAGCTCTTTTTTGATTAGTATATTTTATATTAATGTAATCACAATGATTTCTACACAATGGATAAACATCCTTCGTTTTTAACCATTCTGTGAAGCGATCTAAACAAAATTTGTATTCACACCAATTTAGTGTGCAAATGTTTTCTTTTTCCAAAGAATTGAAATAAATAGGGCATTCCTCTTTCAAAGGCACTTCACTTTTTTCTTTTTTGAACTAACTGTTTCCGAACTGACTATTTCTGAATTGACTCTCTTGAGTACTCGATTTCCTAATTTAAGTTTTTCCATAGAAAACTATACTCTGAAATGAAGAAACATACAGAACTGCTGGTTTTATTATATTTATTTAAGAGGGGAGGGGAAAAGTCAGGGTCAGGGGCAAGGTCAACATATATGTAGATAAGGATGGGAAATGTATTAATTACATGATGAGAAAGACTCCTCAGTAAGCAAAAGAGAGTGAGTCCTCTCGGAGGAGGTATAACTATTTCTGAATTGACTCTCTTGAGTACTCGATTTCTTAATTTGAGTTCTTCCATAGAAAACTGAACTGTGAAATGAAGAAACATACAAAACTGCTGGTTTTATTATGTTTATTTAAGCGGGAAGGGAAAAAGTCAGGGTCGATCGGACCGAAGGGAGACATATTATTCTTATGAATAGCGGAGCGAAAAGAGGTATAGTATTCTTATGGATAGCGGAGCTAAAATAATTACAGTATTCTTGTGAATAGCGGTGAGGAGAGAGGCTCCTCCTCTCTGGTCGCCGCTATTACATATCTACCAATAAATTTACCACTTCCACTCTGTTAATCCTATAAAAGAATAGAATAGAATATTCTATATGGATCGTACTTGATTCCACACCACCCCAAAGGTAAAGTGCTTGACCCATTTTTACGTGGTGTCCCCAATAGTCCTAATCTACTTGAAGTGAAACTTCTTTACTGACGGGGCGGCAATTTTCAGAAGTGTCTAGCTGCACCAGAATGGATTTCGATTGCGAAGCTTCGCGCATGCTCAGTTTTTGACACACATGTGGCGAAAGGCTTTCAATTTTTGGTAAATTACTTTTAACAAACCTGTTGACGCAGTAGTTAGTACGCTGTGCTTGTGATACGACGGCCCGGGTTCAATTCCCGTCAGTGGCGAGAGATGTTTTTTATTTTTATAAGATTATGTTTGTAAAAAGTTTTTTTTTTCATTTTGGGCATCCATTGGGTTAGCTTTCGTTAGTTTTTGTTGGACGCGGCTTTGTAGCGAGCGAAGCGAGCGGAAGGCCATGCGTGAAGTGAAATAGTCAACGTTTCATTATGCGTGAAACTTCTCAATCGAAATCCATTCTGGTGCTAGACGTTTGTCAATTTTCGACCATTACGAAAATTTATATCGTGTCAGGGGAGTTCGACGAGTGCGTTAGCGGCGATAGGAGGGGGAGCACGCAAACGCGTTGATCGGGAAACGGCCGGCAGGAGAGGAAATAGATTAAGATGCGTAGCGCTGCGTATATAGCGTCTAGGTATGTGTTAGTGGGAACGACCGGATGGCATATTCACGGATCCTACCTAAACGGTATAGTAGTTATGCGGTGCTGCGATTGATGTTCTGAATGTCAGGGGTGTTGCATTTTTTTACCACGTATCAGAATTACCCATGCCTTTACGGTCCAGTGGTTTGCTTTCAACAGGTCTGATGGTACAGTTGTCAGACCCTGTGATTGTGATACGGGCGGCCCCCATCGGTAGCAAAACATGCTTGTTAAGGAAGAAGTTTCACTTCTGGCAGACAGTGACAACAGCCAACATTTACATTTGGCACCCGCCCTAAGAGGAATGCATCATCGTAGTGATCTTCAGTCTTCAGAGTAGGTGTAGTGGGAGAAAATAAAACTTATTACACTGTCCAGTGTGAAATAGTGGTTATCGATCTATATTTTTATTTTTTTTTTTTGGATAAGACCACTTTGGGCGCTTTGGATAATAAGCCATACATATATGTAACGAATTGTAATCCCCGCCCTGATTTCATTTGCGCTTTATTTACCAAACAATTAGACATTTTAGGGGAAATTATTATAGAAACTTTTTTGTAGAGAATTTTATGAGGAACAACTTTGTATATAAGAACTTTTACCTACCATGCACTCTTTCGTAGATATTCTGAAAAACATTAAAATTGAGATGGAAGCAATGTTGTAAGGGATGAAGCACACACTTTAGGGGTGGCAACTTTTTAGTTTACTAATATTTATGCTATCCTTAATATTTCTACCAATTTTTAAAACTTTCTAAATTTTGGTCCGATATATTACAATTTTAACTGTAATATTACTGAATCATGAGGGTTATTACTGTTTTTCGTTTTAATTTGTCTGAGATTGTCATACCGACAGAATCATACCTTCATTGAAGAAATCTATATTACTGCATTTTGCAGATGCCCGTGATTAATTCGTCTTGCTTTTGTTGCTTTTCATTCGGATGGTTATTTCTTTATTAACAAAATGTAACAAACACTAGGCAACGCTAACGTGGTTTAACTCATGCAGATATAATCAAAAATAATGTTTTCTATAGGGGATCACAAAAATAAATATGGAAGTTATGTATGGGGTTCAAATAAATCATAATATTAGCTATTAGACTTTATGTATTTATTGGAACAGATTTCTTAGATTTCTTAGGACTTTCTCAAAAACTTGCTCTTTTTACGATCTAGTACTGGCCGTAATCGACGTCGAAATATCTGTTTTGTCCTAGTCCTGAAAAGTAAAAAATAAACACATAATTGGTGGTGATAATAGTATATTATGATATAAGTGTATAAGTGGGCCTTTAAAGCACGCGCGACATATTTCAAATCACGACGCGCAGCGGAGTGTTTTGTAAGCCGCAAGGGCTTTAAAGGCCTCTTATACACGTATATCATACGCTATTTTTTATTACGAATGCATCATAATCTCAAAATTGTTTTAAATATTTAACTTAAGGGATATATTGACTAATATATTAATCTGTCACATTTGACATGATCAAATGTTTCTATAGCAACCTTTAAAAAAGTAGGCGCATCATAAACATCATTTTAAGCACGCTGCAGCGTGCGATAATCGTTGATTATGATGCATGTGTAATAAAAACTTGTTTTATAGATGTGGACATATATCTTGTTTCAATTTACAGTATAATCAAGAAACAATAAAAATAATACGGGGAGTTCCGTTCCAAATTCCCCGAGCCCATATAAACTTTTATTTATTTGAAAGCTTAGACTAAATTACCTAATCCGATTACAAAATATTGCCTTTACAAAAACTACATTTTTATGCTACTTTTTAAATGGAATGATAGATTTTATTTGACGTCAGTAATACCCATAGCGGTTCTTCGCCAATCGTACTCATATGTTTGTTAATGACTGAGTTTTACTTAAAAATTTGGATTTTTTTGCCTATTAATTTCTCAGAAAGTTGTTTGGTTGATATGTGGGTGCATGAAGAGAACTTTTAGTTGTCAAATTTGGGCCGTAATTAATTACAGGTTTGAACCAAATATTTTCGAGACAGTAGAAACTATTAATTATTAAAGTGTAAATTTCTCGGTGACCGTATTTCATATGAAAGCCTTTTTGTTTTTATTTTAACTATCCTTAATTGTTAATTTCAAAAATTGCGATTTTTGCTAAATAAAATTTTTATATTTTTTGGCCTCCCAATACGAGATACTTCAATTTTGAGATGGACCATGTCTTTACTCGTTCCCCATACACTTTATATTTTTTTAGAAATTACCAGTTTTGCAAACACACCATATATCCAAATTCCACCTTTTAATTATTAACAATTAACCCCAAACGACTCGAGAAATAACTGTATAAATCTTAAATTTATTCTAAAAAATTCATATTTCGAAAACTAACCGTTTTTACAGAAAATTGTGATCATTTTGGAATTCAGCAAGTTTGAATCGAATCAGAAAATGTTATCTTTCGGGAAATTTAAAAAAATCGATATGCTGATATAGAATTTTCAATACGTTTTTTCCTGGCGTAGATGACGAAAAAGTTATCAGGTTTTCTCTAGTCGATCTGTATTCCCAGTTTTTCACAAAAAAAATTCCGAAAAAAAATTCAAAACTGCAGACCCACAAAAAATCGTGATTTAAAAATATAAACAAATAAAATAGGAAACTGAAGTTTTCACTATTCAATAGAGCAGAAATGGCTCTATAAATATTGAAATTATCAGGTTCTTATAGCGTATTTTATGTCTTCTAGAGACGCTTAAATTTGAGTTTAAATTGTAAAAACTGTACTAATGATTCTATAAAAATCGAGTTGTCGAATAAATTTTTCCTTACCTTCCTCAAAAAATCAAAAAGATTTTAAAATCAATGAAATTATGTTTACTAACTAATTTGCTGGCATAGATGACGAAAAAATTATCAGGGTTTTTTTAGTCGATCTGGATTTCCATTTTTTGCACAAAAATTTAGCGAAAAATCTGAAAATTGCAGGCTATTGCAGACACTATTCAATAGTTCAGAAACAACTCTATAAATCCCAGAATTATCAGATTCTTATAGCGAATTTTATGTCTTCTATAGACGCTTAAAGTTGAGCTAAAGGTAAATTTGTACTGATTAAAAAAAATCAAATTTCGTTCTTACAGAGAACTGTGATCATTTTCGAATTCAGCAAGGTCGAAAGTGTAAGTAACGGATCAGAAAATGTTGTTTTTTTTCCATAAAATTTCAAAAATCGATTTGTCGATTAAAATTTTCGTCATCATCCTTCAAAAAATACAGCGGTGTCACAGGCATTTTTCGTGAAGTATACTTCTTCAATAATTTCGGACGAGAGTCAAGAGGTTCTAATTGATAGATGTAATAAGGCCATTTCAGAAAATTGGTTTGGTCATAGCTCATTATTTTTTAACATGAATAAATCCACTGTTATATAGTTTCATAGCGCTCAGAGGAAAAGAGAGAACATTTGTCTTACCATGAATGGAGATTTTTGTAACGAGGTGGATCGCGTTTGGTTTTTGTTTATTGAGGTTGACATTAGGAGTATGTTGGCATTCCGAATGTTCAAAGTTATCAAAAAGGCTTTTAAAAGTCTAAATGTATTAACATTGCTCAGCTTGCGTGTACCTATTTGAAATTTGTGTATATATTTATAATATAAAAATAAAAATAATTTTGCTCATCACTCAATACATATCAGACAGAAGGAATTATCGCATGTGCCATACGTTAAAAGACTTCCGGCGTTATCTCTTCTAACGTAACCTAAACGTAACCCTGTTTTCTAGATCACCTCTAGCTTGAGATAAGGAATGCAATATCCCTATTTTTTTTTTTAAACTAGACTTAGATCGTTATTGTCAGACAAGTGTCTTTATGATATTAATGATTTTTCCATGGCGAAGCCTTGACATCCCATGTTGTCATGGTTTTGTTATGGTGTCTTTGCTCATGCTTTACAAATTGGTTATTGCCATTATGAAAATTATTATGATTACTATAATTTACTGGGAACTTATGGCGCACTTTACCTATTCCCTGTTGCTGACGGGCGGATCTTTCCCAAATACTGAGTCTTCTACCACGTCTTTTACGTTTCCTACGACCAGGTGTCACTCGAACTTGAGCGCCATAAGGCAAGTATGGTGATGCATGCTGAGGGTTAACTGGATTGGATTCAGCTGGAGGAAAAGGAAATTATTGTTAGTATTAATACTGTTCTTTGTATATGCTTATAAATTTATCGAGTATAATATCACAATTTGTTCGCCTTTCATATAGGATTTCATTTTGTTCGCTTTCAAGTAGTGGCAAAACGATATAACCTAATATACAAATGCTCAAATCTTTGAAGCAAAAGCCCTATCATCTAATTTCTACTGATTTTAAAGATACATTGTAAATAATGATTGAATATTTAGAGACTAAAAGTAACGTATTTTTTTTAGGGGAGGATGAAGAAGCTTCTAACCTGCGGCGCTTTTTAATTTTTATTGGATGTAGCTGTGCATTTTTTTTTAGATATCAAAAATTGTTGGCCCTGGAAAATGTCAAAAACGGATGGAAATAGTTCGAATATTGATTTTCTAAAAACCAAATCTGAAGACTTCACATTGCGAGGTTAGCAAAAAAGATCTTTTTCTTTCCTGTATACTAAATTTGTAATCTGTGTAGGTACATTTTCCTAATTTGGATATCAGGTGGACAAATGTACTTCCAATCTTGGAAAATAGTTTCAAAATTTTCGATAACGATGTTTCATCATCAGATTTGAACGAGCCTCAAGCTTCATTGCAAATTTACCTAAATCATAGTTCTGACTTTTCGAATCTTGATTTTCATAGCGAGGTTAGCAAGAGAGAGACCTTTTTTATTTTTTCTTGTATACTAAATTTGCAATCTTTACACCCTCTTGGTTTGGATATCAGTTTAACAAATCTCCTTCCAATTTCGGAAAAAGTTGCAAATTTTTCTAAAACGATGTTTTATCATCATATTTGGATGAGTTTTAACCTTCATTGCATATTTGCCTAAATAATAGTTCTGAGAATGATCCATAAACTACTATGGTTTCTGTCCAGTCAAATCATGAAAATACAGCAGATGAAATTAATTTAAACAATGATACAGAAATATCTAAAGAAAACACCGGTTATAGCGCACGTAAAGAAAAAATCCTGATCACAAGAACGCTAGATAATAATCAAGGGCGTCCCAAAAACGTAAGAAAAAAAATACCCTTTACAAAATAGCAAAAAACTAATATATTCATGATGAACTTTTATTACCCAGAGGGAAAATTACACTGCCCAAACAATATCGACAGTTTTTACGCCAATGTGCTTGTTTGAAAAGAGTAACTCTACAAAAAGCAAGAGAAGAATATGACAAATTTTATTCTGTTGATTCGTATGATGCCCAAAGAGCACTTATTTTCGCAACGGTTCGCGAATGTAGAGGAAACGGGTAAAAGAATCTGATAAACATTCACAGGTGAATATTCTGTTAATAGGTTGTAAAACTTTTCCTTCAGATTCTCAGAATTTCCAGTGGAAATAAAAGATAATAAACGTTGTGCTGTCGCCGGCTTACTTCAACATCTAATTAATATTTTAATAATGACATTTGTAGTTCTGTTTATCTATTTGCCCCATTTGCTGTTTATCTGATTGCCAAGTTTGACTTCTAT
The DNA here is from genome assembly GCA_016904865.1 of Pissodes strobi. Taxonomy (NCBI): domain Eukaryota; kingdom Metazoa; phylum Arthropoda; class Insecta; order Coleoptera; family Curculionidae; genus Pissodes; species Pissodes strobi. The sequence continues at coordinate 92,946 of MU184288.1, read as the reverse complement.
CAACCGGCAGAACAAGCCGGATTTAGAAGCGGGTTCAGTACCACCGATCTCATCTAAACTGTTCGTACGCTGATTGAAAGATGTAATGAGTACAACGTTCCCCTCCATGCACTGGCATTTATCGACAGTTTATCGGAAAGCGTTTGACACGGTGGAAACGTGGGCGGTGTTGCAAGCCATGGACGAAGCTAGAATTGATTTCAGATACGCAAAAATCATCGAATATACTTACAGTTATGCTACCTTTCACGTTAAAATACAAGAAGATTTAGTTACCGAAAAAATCTCAGTCAAAAGAGGTGTACGCCAAGGTGATATATAATTTCACCGTTGGAGAGTAAAAACTTGTCGTGGGAACCAAAAGGGATTAGCATAGACGGGAAGTATCTAAGTCACCTTCGAATTGCAGACGACATTGTACTGGCAAGTAGTGATGAGGATCGGTAAGAACAGATGATCGAGGAATTGCACCAGGCATCTATGGCTGTGGGTTTGGAGATGAACCTGGGAAAAACAAAAATCATGAGCCAAAGTCATATCGCTGCGACCATTAGCGGACACCCACTCGAAGTTGTTGAAGAGTACGTATATCTCGGACACACGATTAAGCTCGGGGCAAAAAATCAAATGGCTGAAATTTGGAGAAGATTCTTGAGCTGCAGTTCGCAAACTAGGGAATATTCTTAAAGAACCAAAAATCCCCATAAACCTCAAGCGCAACGTCTATAATGCTTGCATACTTCCAGTTACCACGTACGGACTCGAAACTACAACAATAACAAAGGGCAGTGCAAACCGCCTCCGGGTTTGCCAGAGAGTAATAGAAAGAGGAATGCTGGGCGTGAGCATTACAGATAAGATCCGAAATGAGGTACTCAGAAGGAGAACAGGGATCATTGATGTAATGGAGCAAATTGCCAAAAACAAATGGCGATGGGCGGATCATGTTGCTAGGGATGACATAAAGTGGACGAAAAGGGTCATGCACTGGAGACCTCGACAATCAAAACGGAGCGTAGGTCGAGCCAAAGCAAGGTGGCGAGACAATATCCAGCGCCAAGCGGGGAAAAACTGGATGCAAAGAGCCCAAGACCGACAAACGTGGAGACTTATGGAAAAGGCCTACGTTCAGGAGTGGACGTATACAGGCTGATGATGATGATGATGATTTTAAAAGTGCAGTTTTCAGTACTGAGTAGTTATTTTGAACACATGTGTTATAATTTATTCGTTCTTCACATTCGTATTTAAAATATGTTCTCTTATAGTTAAACTTTGCATTAGCTACTATTTTCTATATTAAAATGTACTTACGTATAGTGACTAACAATGGAAACACTGGTAATTGCACCGGCGCGGCTGCAATGGGTCCTAAAACATAGGTCGTTATCGCGTTCATGGTTGAAACACGTGTGATTCAAGTATGTTATAACAAATATTAGGTCAAGTTTTCCAATTAATATTCAATAGAGTATAAAAAATTAATTCGATGTTGTATAATAAGAAATCTAACTTAATAAGATTACGATATGCAGTGGGTGTAGTTTTAGGACCAGTTGCAACTACCTTACACAACTTTCTTATGACCTCCTTAGGTAATAGAACCCTGTCAGAAAATAACATTATTGGCCATGAAAAATGATTTAATTATTGGATGGTATATCGCATAGCACAATAATTGGTAATTATTCATTACAAGTCTCAGATGTTTCTTCCCTGGTATGGCCAGTGTACGACACTAACCTGATTCTGACAGTTTTCCCATGTTGTAAGTATGGTTGAAAAAGTAATTCGCCAGCACAATTGATGAGCGACCTCGATGTTAACTGGCTCTAGACCATATCGAAATCACAGATTCTGGTTAACTGAAAATAATAAGTATAGTATAATATATAATATATTGTTGGACAAACATCCCAACATGTGTATTAACTTAATCATTGTTAACCGTATAGTTTGGTGATGACACCCTGTATGTTAGTATGATTGAGCCAGAATTAAAACCCAATCTCACACCATGCAAACAGCAATTTGTGTATAGCAATTTGCCACTCTTCGTCAAGGAAAACATTTTTAATCGCCTTCAATTTAATATACCTTTGTCTCCGTTAATGTTATATAAACAACACATATCAAATAAAGACGAAATATTTTTCTACCCCCTCAAATGCATTAATGGGATCGCACCAAAGAGAAATGAGCTTTTTCACTGCTTTTTTTCCTCATACTACGCTCCCTCATCTATTTTCCTTCACCTCAAAACAAGACATTCAGATGTTATAGCCAGTCGCGGATAATTCATCAATTTTAAAGCTCTTGAAGGGTGTCAAGGCACACCCAAGTAAAACTAGCTTTTAACTGAGAAGTGTCACTGAAAAGTTGCAATAAACATAGCTGGCCATACAATAGCCAAAGGGTAGGTGCGGCGCGGCGTCGCGTCGGCGTGTTAAGGGATCCTTAACGGTGCTACAGGCGTGCGTGGATTACCCACACAATGTACATAAATATCTTAAGTGTAATGTAGCTCTTAGGTGAATTGTTATAATGAAATCAGTAATATAGATGTGTGATGATGATGATGATGATCGCTCGCGCATATCTCGCTCTGTAATACCTGCCGGTAGGAAAAATTAGATTTAGTGCCTTACAAGCATTTAACGTTCGTCGCCGCGCTATTTGAGTTTGGCGCCAAGAACATCAGCCTCTGTCGCTGCCCTGTTTGACGCCAAGATTATCAGTAATTTTTTCATTTATCTGCACAGGTATTTTGAAAATTTCTCGTGCACTCTACTCCCCTTTTGAAGCTTTGATAAGGGACCCTTTTGGATGCTTTTACTCATTTTTCTCAAGACATACAAGTTGCAGCGTCTCTCACGTTGTTCGTGCCGATTGAAGAACGAAAAATGGGGGTTGAAAAATTGTAGTTAGGCAACTCTATTCCTGTACTGAAGATTCCATTCAAGTTCTTATATCCCTGGTGAAGTTAATTTGAGAAAATTGTAGAAGCAGGGCCGCCGAAAGGCGAAACGGGCCCCGGGACTCTTCAGCTTTTTGCTTTTTGGGCCCTTATACTGTATATCATCAGTACAAAAGGAGGAAGCCCGCCGCAGAAAATGTTTTCACTTGCCACGCCCAATAATGTACATTTTGAGCCTCCAAAAATGTAGGCATAAAGCCTTAAATTTTCAGCCGCATCTGAGATGTGGAGGATGGAAGAGTGTTGCAGGAAAATTTCATCAGTTTATGGAATGTGTACAAAACTTCACAATAATAATCGCCTATCTATATAGCATTTTCACGAAATTTGTCTAGACCTTATTGGAATAATTTCAATGCAGGTTTTGTCACGTGTGGCGCACTTGTCCTGCCTATCCCATTTCAAATTGGGAAAATTAATAAAAATACATTTTTAAAGTTAAATTGTAAATAATTATTTATTGACATATTTCTTTATTTATTTTCAATATTATGATGTTACAATACAATAAATTTAAATTATCATACAATGTACCATTCAAGGGCGTAGCTCGTGTCAATAAGAATAAAAAAATAAAGGGTATAACATAAAATAGAACCTAAGACAAACTAGACTGAACATAAAACTAGTATTAACATGTTAAAATGAATAAAATGTTAAAAGCTACAATAATAGTTACAGTTTAAAATGCATCAGGACCTACAATCGCAGGTATCAATTAAAGACCATAGAAATATTTTTCCTTCAAGAACTCAGTGACACTGTAGTAACGCTTTTTGACTAGAAACTTTCTTAGCTTTACTTTTTCTTGATTACAATTCAATGTTTTAAAAGATATGGGTAAGAGGTTCCAAATTTTAACCAGCATATGTACAATGTTTTTTTTGTAGATAAGAAAAATTAGCTCGATCAGGATATAGAAGATCCTTGTTTCTAGTGTTATATATGTGATCATGATGACAATCTGTTAACATAGAGCTTTCACAACATACATAAAAATGAAAACATAATTAAAATAATATTTATATATTTAAGCCAGCTAAACGGGTTTACTCGTTAAAATCGACTTTTCTTGCCTTCTTAACTGCAAATTCTCCTGACCCCCCAATCCCCCTCTCGTAGGCCCTGTTGTGTAGAAGAAGCAAGGTAGCAAGGTATATAGTGTAAACGGGAAAACTGTCAGTTGATATTTTGAAATAAAAGAAAGTTTGATTAATTTCAGTAAAGGAGTTCGTGTTAAATTCAAATAATCAAGAAGTTTTATTAGAAATTAGATATTTACTAATAGTGAACCTGATGTAAAGTATTTCGCTTTAAGTGTGAAGGGATGAATGCATTGAAAGTAGTTAGAAAACATTTTATTTATTTTACATATTTAATGCAAATTAAATCATGCATTGTTAAAGTGCCTAATACCCAATTTCACTTCACACCCTATAAATAAAATTACACCAAACTATCTTAATACAGTCTACTGCCCCCTTCTTTGTGGTCATAAATGACTTAAAATTTATTGTTTATATCGACCATATATGATATATTACAAAGCTCTCTTCAGACAGGCTCCAAATGAGGTTGCGAGTTAGTAAGACAACATAACAAAAGAATCGAAGATGAACAACAAAGGCATTTAGAAAACATTCACACAACCTGAGGAAGCCAAGGAAAAACATTTTAATTAATTAAAGATTGCAGGTGATAAAAACTTTACTATAACGCTGACTATTTCCTCAGATAGATCTCCCAACACAGGAAAAATAGAAATAGGAGCTTCCACTTTTTTAACCTATCAAAGTTAGGAACGACATTGATTCGGCAGTCAAAACATACATAATTTAGATCCTCCACAAGACCAAACTCACATAGAGTTTAATCTGAAAAAATTTGGAAGGAATGGTATCTTGTACTTTACTGTATATAGTTATTTGTTTTACTAGGCAGCAAAGTAGGAGAGACTGCCGCGGCTGATATCTCATAGCCGAGCGTAGCGAGGCTTGGAATTCAGCTAAGGCAGTCAATCTACTTTGCTGCCGAGTTGAACATATAATTTTTTCTCTGATTGTTTATAATGATATATTTGCAGATTATTACAATTCCCACATTCTTTTTATTTTTCCTGTAGTGATAAATTAAAACAAAATTTGATAGAAATCGCAATTGTTGGAACGGTTGGTTGCTATATGTCCATAATGTCCATAATAATTATAGTTTGACAACTTATGTCAAATGTTTTATTCCCATGGAGACTAATCATTTTGCTGCCTAGGCAGGAAAGACCTTACTTTGCTGCCAGGAAAAGTAATACGTTGCTGGTTGATATTTGTCTAACAAAATTAATATTTGCTGTCAATCTGAGAAAATAGTTATTTGTTTTACTAGGCAGCAAAGTAGTAGATTGACTGCCGCGGCTGATAGTTCATAGCCGAGCGTAGCGAGGATACTAATTCAGCTAAGGCAGTCAATCTACTTTGCTGCCGAGTTGAACATATAATTTTTTTTCCGATGGTTTATAATGATATATGTATATTGTATATTTGCATATTATTACAATTCCAACAATCTTTTTATTTTTCCTGTAGAGATAAATTAAAACAAAATTTGATAGAAATCGCAATTGTTGGTTGTCATGGAAATGTATATGTCCATAATAATTATAGTTTGACAAGTTATGTCAAACGTTTTATTCCCATGGAGGCTAATCGTTTTGCTGCCTACGCAGGAAAGTACTTACTTTGCTGCCAAGGCAGGAAAAGTAATCCTTTGCTTATTGATATGTGTCTGCAAAATTAATATTTGCTGTCAACCGGAGAAATAGTATATTATTTTATATGGAGGAAAAGTGATACTTTTCATGGCGCGCTCGTGTTTAACAGCCGAACGGAGTGAGGCTGGTAATAGAGAGCAAGCCATGAAAAGTAACTTTTCCTCCAAATAAAATATGCTGTTTTTTCTTCAAATGTCGACAAATTAATGCAAAAACATCTCTTTTTAATAGTAATAATATCTAATTATTATTAAAGATAAATGGGTTCGCAAGGCGGCTTAGACCACGGTCGTAGGTGGCCTTGCTTAGACCGGTGTCGGTGAATATAATGTAACATAAAGCTGTCAGTGGACACTGTCAACAATAATTATTTTTTTAAGATGCGTCTCCGATTGCGTTTTAATTCCGTATTGATAAGCAGTTATTGAGTAAGTTCGATTAAATAATAACAATTTGTTCCTAAATTAGTGATTTTTAGAAATGCAGTCACAAATTGAGTGATAAATACAAATTGTAGTTTAATAAATCTTGAGTTGTTGACGCTTATTTTGTTGTCTGTTTGTATTGTATCTATGTTGCTATGACAACACTTTTACCTCCGCCGGCGGAAAAGTGAAAAGTAAAGCTCCGGCGGAGGAAAAACGAAACTTCACGGCCGCCTACACAGTCGAGTAATGACGGATTTACTGACGTTTGAAGAAAAAATAGTTATTTTTGTTACAAGTACTGTACTGGGCATATAAGGTCACAAGGGTATTGACATTGACTTCATATCCTGTAAACTATGTTTAATTTGCTAAGCAATACACAATATATTGCAATTGCTCAGCACAGCTTTTTGACGATTATTATTACATTAGGTAATCAGGTTATTGTTTAATTAATATAAGATTGCATACTGTGCATTTTGGCCAGCATATACGATATATTAATTTATAACCAATATAGTTTTATCGAAGCTTTCGTGATGTTCTTAATTCTCCTCAACCTATGAGAACCAAGCTGATTACATGGCGACCCTGCCAGCGGCGTTCGTATTTCCTTAAGATATTTGTAAAGTAAAGTAATGATGAAGTTATTGTGATTGTGTCAAGAAAATGGGGAAAACTCAGTCAAAAGAAGAAATTATAATTGCACAAGCTGGAAACAGTGGTGGACAAACGACAACTCAAGAATCCAGCAGGGGCGTCTTCCTCCTTGAAGTACTTGCATTAATGGTAGGTGGCATAATTGTTACTGTTTGGGTGATTTACTGTTGCCTGCGGACAAAAAAGAAACTAGAAAGAAAAATAAGGCATGAAATAAGAAGAAGTCAAGAACTTTTATAAGAAAAACTCATCCTGACGATATATATGGGTCGATTCCAAAATCGATCCCATCAGGGAACTTCAACCAGTGGTACCCAAACCGGGGCTGGCATCGATGGAACGGGCTAGTTGTGGGCGCAATGCCGCTAGTTCGCACGTTGGACACGTCAGCTTCTAGGTCCACTCCTGAGGCAAAACATCTGTAGCGGATAGCGGATTATATAATATTAAGGTAAATGAGTAGTGTAGGATTAAGTGATTTTAAAGAACTATATGCATCCGTGCATAAGTTTTGTAGTAACATTGTTAAAGAACCTACCGAGAGAAGGGTAAATTTAGAAAGAGTACATAAATTGTTGTTAGAGATCGGTATATTAGAGGATAATTTCAGTACTTTAAAATTAGAATTTAGTAAAATTGAAAGAGATTCAGCGGAGCAGCAAGCAGCTTCAAAATATATCAAAGAAATTGGGAAAATTCTTTATAATTGTAGACATATACTATTAGAGAGGTTAAGCGTTATAGTAGAAGGTAAGGAAAGTGAAGAGGTATTAGACATTGTACAAGGTGATAAAAGTTTCAATATGACTGAAAAATTTGACTTGAGAACAGCTGCATCTTTGTTGCCGTGTATTGATGGTAATGAGGATACAACTAATCAACTAATTGACTCTATTCAACTTTATAGCGAACTGCTGAATGACGATGGTAAAAACATTTAATAGATTACGTTCTGAAAACTAGATTATCACGTAGTGCAAAACTACGGCTAGAAAATACTTACAATACAATTGACCACTTACTAGCTGATATAAAAACACATTTACTTACAAAAAAATCTGCAGCTGCGTTAGCAACTGAATTACATAATATTAGACAAGACGGGAAGACAATTGACGACTACGCAAAACAGATAGAAGAATTATTTCTCAATTTAACTATAGCTCAAGCAAATGGCAATGATAGAAACATTACAATTCTAAGAAATGTCAACGAAACACTTGCAATTAATGCCTTTTCCAATGGACTACAAAATACTGAACTGCGAACAATAGTAAAAGCTAGGGACTATTCCACACTAAAAGACGCTATAGTAGGCGCAAAAGATGAAGAAAAACTTAAGTTCTCAAATTCTGGTATGTCTGTATTTCATATGAGACAGAATAATAATAATTCGAATAGATTTAACAATCACGGTGGTCGTGTAAGAGGTTTCTCAAATAGATTTAATAACAATCGAGGTAGACCTTTTAATAATAATACTAGGTCGGGCAGTATAAATCCGAGAAATTTTAATAACAATAATTTCCGTAGACTAGGTCGAGGCTCCCGTGGAAGTCGTTCGTATTTTCGTGGCAATCAGCAAAATCGTAATATGGGTCAACAGAGATCTTATTTTACAGACGTAAGTGGATCAAATTATAACAATCCAAACCTTATGTCAAACGAAATTCCGTACGCAGAAAATTCAAATTTAAACCCGGGAATAAGCGGAATAGAGCAGAATAGGCGGTTTTTTAGTTCCTAACAGTAAGTGTAATAATTTAGAAGAACATGTAGTTTTAAGCTTAAATGGTATGAATTTTGTTCAGGTGCATTACGAAATGCAAGATATGCTATTTTTAATAGACACCGGAGCTAGTATTAGTGTATTTTTTTCAGATTACTTAAGAAAAGGTGAATATGTTGATACATCAAAAAAGGTAAAAATAATGGGTATAAGCGGTTCAACATTTTCCCTAGGCGCAACAAATGTTCGATTTTCGCTAAATAATATTGAAATTGAACACGAATTTTTAGTACTTAATAAATTTAATTCAGGTATACAGGGTGTACTAGGTTCAGATTTTTTTTCGAAAACGGAGCAAGCATAAATTACGAGACATCAATATTTTCCTTTTGGGTTAACGATAACAAGGTATCGGTACCTATGATGTCGAATTTCGATGATTATATTTCAATACCACCTAGAAGCGAAATAGTAAAATACTGCTTAGCCGATCGTACCAGTGACTGTGTTATTTCTTCTGAGGAGTTGTGTGAGGGTGTGTTCGTTGCAGGTGTTATAGCGAGACCGGAGAATGGAAGAATTGCCGTGAGATTTCTGAATGTAAATGACCGCGATATTAAGGTTAAAAATTTTACACCTAGATTAGAACCTATTGAGAATTATCAAATCTATGACTTTAACAAAAACGATAATTTATCTGTAGAACGCGTAGATAAAGTCTTAGATCTAATAGACACTTCGTCGCTAAACAACGAAGAAAAACTTTCAATCGAAAAACTATGCGCAAAATATGCAGACGTCTTTCACTTAGAGGGCGATTCTCTTACGGTTACTAATCTTTACCAACAGAGACTACAGCTCAAAGAAAACGCGGTTCCAGTTTATGTAAAACCTTATAGGCTTCCCCAAGCTCAAAAGTCAGAGATACATAGGCAGGTTCATAAAATGCTTGACGAGGGTATTATTGAAGAAGCTAAGTGCGAATGGTCTTCACCCCTTTTAATCGTACCTAAAAAAGCTACTAATGGCGAAAGGAAATGGAGAGTCGTTATTGACTACAGACTCGTAAACCGTCAATTAAAGGATGAAAAAATGCCTCTACCTTGCATCTCTGAAATATTAGACTCACTATCAGGAGCATTGTACTTTTCTCATCTCGATTTATCTCAAGGATACTACCAAGTCGAGTTACATAAAGATAGTAGGCCTTACACAGCATTTACTACTAATGAGGGTCAGTTTCAAATGAGAAGGTTACCTATGGGTTTAAAAATTAGTCCAAGTGCATTTTCTAGACTCATGACTGTTGCATTTTCTGGGTTAAATTATGAGTCATGTTTTATTTATTTGGACGACCTAATAATATTCGGGAACTCATTACAACAACATAATAAAAATCTTGTTAAAGTTTTACAAAGACTTAGAGAAGTAAATTTGAAATTAAACCCTAATAAATGTGATTTTCTTAAAAAACAAATTTTATATTTAGGCCATGTGATTTCTTCAGATGGAATATCTCCAGATCCTGAAAAATCCAGAGTGATAGCTAAATATCCAATACCTAGAAACGCTGATGAAGCTAAGCGGTTCGTTGCATTTGCAAATTATTATGGAAAATTTATAAGTAATTTTGCACAAGTAGCTCAACCTCTTAATGAATTATCGCGGAAAGGAATAAACTTTAATTGGACAGGCAAGTGCCAAACAGCATTTGATATTTTAAAAAAGGCACTTATAAATCCACCTGTATTACAATATCCAAATTTTTCAGAAAATAATACATTCATTCTTAAAACAGATGCTAGTGGTTATGCTATTGGTTCGGTTTTATGTAATGGTAATGACAAGCCACTAACGTACGCTTCTCGTGTTTTAAATAAGGTCGAAAGGAATTACTGTACCATCGAAAAAGAATTGCTAGCCGTTCTTTGGAGTGTAAAACATTTTAGACCGTATCTGTATGGCAGAAAATTTGAAATATTTACGGATCATCGTCCACTCGTATATTTATTTAGCATGACAAACCCATCAAGTAGATTAACTAAATTTAGATTAGTTTTAGAGGAATACGATTTTACGGTAAATTACATAAAAGGTACACATAATGTTACCGCTGACGCTTTATCGTGTATAAAAATCGATGTGAACGAACTGAAAGAAATGAGTGAGGGAATGATTAATAGTGTGAATGTGATTACGCGAGCACAGGAAAAAAATCAACAAATCAAAGAACAGGAAGATTTAATAAATTCTACGGATGAAAGGCTTGATCACCCTGGAATTGTAGAAATATTAAAGCGACCTGATAATAGTATAGAATTACGGCCGATAGGAAAAGATGCATTTATTAAATATAAAAATAAAATAAACCATGGTAAAAATATGAATTATGCAAATTTTATATACGACGAGAAACGGCAAGTAATTTATTTTTGTCGAGATTACCGATCGACGTTTGACCTAGGTACATCGTTGAGGAATCTTGGAAATGTGTGCACAAGGTATAAAATTGCAGAAATATGTATAATAAAAAATATACAGACTAGTCAATTTATTAAAGATATATCGCGATATAAAAACGAAATATTAGAAAACGGTATTAAAATATGCATTATTAAGGACATAAAACGTATTGAAGACAAAGAAACGAGACAATTGATACTAAACGATTTTCACAACCTTTATACAGGAGGACATGCGGGTACTAACCGTATGTACAACAATATTAAGAAGTTTTATTTTTGGTCAGGTTTGAAGCGAGATGTAGATCAGTTTGTCAAAAAGTGCGATGAGTGTCAAAGATATAAATATAGTAAAGCTACCAAACAGCCAATGACAATAACATCTACAGCTACTTCAGCTTTCCAAAAAATTTTTCTTGATTTAGTTGGACCTATAAAGACTGACATTAAAAACAATTCATATATATTAACAATTCAGTGTGAACTCAGCAAATTTATAGAATGTTATCCATTACAAACGAAAGAAGCTTATGATGTAGCTAAGTCTTTTGTGGAGAATTTTGTACTGCGGTATGGAATTCCACAAGAAATTGTCACAGATCAGGGAAAAGAATTTTTGGCAAACCTGTTTCAGGAATCATGTAAATTGCTAGGAATTAATACCTTAAATTCAACAGCTTATCACCATGAAACTCTAGGAGCTTTGGAAAACTGTCACAAACATTTAGGAGCTTATTTGCGTATTCAAGTGTCACAACATGCAGATAGTTGAAGTACGTGGGTACCATATTGGTGCTATGCGTATAACAACACTGTGCATACCGAAACCAAATATACTCCTTATGAACTTGTGTGTGGAAAACAAAGCCAAATACCATCAAATATTGCCAATAACATAGATCCATTATATAACTTTGAGGATTATCCTAAAGAGCTTAAATATAGACTTCAAACTGCTTGTAATGATGCTAGAAATAATTTGATTACATCCAAACAAAACCGGAAAATAAATTTCGATAAAAAATGTATTAATGTAGAGTATAACGTGGGAGATAAAGTGTTGATTCTCAACGAAAATAGGAATAGTAAATTAGATGCTTTGTATATAGGACCTTTCGAGGAAAATAAAATAAATAATAGTAATGTAGAAGTACATAAAAATAGGATTAAGATTTATTACGATTAGAAATAGCTATGCTATACTAACTATATTACAAGTATTATAATTATATCTATCTATATATCATAAAAAATATATATTGCTGTCTCAATATATATTTATTTTTTTCGCCAGGGAGGTGTACTGGGCATATAAGGTCACAAGGGTATTGACTTCATATCCTGTAAACTATGTTTAATTTGTTAAGCAATACACAATATATTCCAATTGCTCAGCACAGCTTTTTGACGATTATTATTGCATTAGGTAATCAGGTTATTGTTTAATTAATATAAGATTGCATACTGTGCATTTTGGCCAGCATATACGAATATTAATTTATAACCAATATAGTTTTATCGAAGCTTTCGTGATGTTCTTAATTCTCCTCAACCTATGAGAACCAAGCGGATTACAGTACCTAAAATGGAGTTTCTCAGGACGAATCATTGCTGTTGCTGGAATAGCAGATGAGTCCTGAAAAACTTCCTTTAGGTACGTGTGACAAACACTATTTTTTGTCATACGCTCCCAAAATTTTGTTATACCCTTTTTACACTTCTTCAGAACGCTTAAATTTGCAAATTTACCATAATTTTTGAAGTCCTAATGTTCGAAAAAGTTAGCTTAGGAATTGATATCGTAGCAACTATTTGACAATTTTATCATGTCATTCGAAATTTGACATTTAGACATGTTCAGGAATTTTGGAATAGTCCGTAAAGGTTGCCATGATGACTTTTAGGGACTAGGCCGAAAAAGAAGCATTTTACGGACTTAAATGAGTCCGTAAAATAGCGATTTTTGGGAGCGTATGACAAAAATAATTTTTTTTTACTACTAACATGATAAATCACCATTATTTACTCCATTCCTCAAATGAGAAGTAACATTTCTCACCCTAGGTAAATAATAATCTTAAAAAGAACCTAGGTCAATAATGAAACGGAAACGGAAAGTGTGAAAATGTCAAACTTGCTAGTTTGACAACTAGTTGTCATTTCGGATTATTTGAAAAATGAGTAGGAAATGATTAATTTCAAAATCTAATCACTTCAAATAATGATAAGGATTGTGCTATTAGTAAAAAAATTATATACAGTATGACTCACTTTTCATGACTCCCCATAATATTCGTATTAATAATGCGATTTTGTCAAAATTTAGATGGAAAGAAGGTACTTTGTATGTATGGAGCTGTCAGGAGATAATGTTACGATATCTGTCAATTAGACAACTGAACTTCCAGGCTACTTGATATTTAGAACTATTTGAAAAATAAGTAGAAAATGACTAATATAAAAATCAAATTGAATCAAATATTGTAATATATCAGTGTTAGTAGTAAAAAAAATTCTATATATACCTCGGTTGAGAAGGCCATTATTAACCTCGCACATTATATCCTTCGGCGCTACGCGCCTCAGGATATAAAAGTGCTCGGTAAATAATGGCTTACTTCTCAACCTAGGTGTATAATATACTATTCTTCAGGAGTAAATTCATCTACAGCGTTTTATATTGGGTACCGATTCCTCTTTTAACGATTGCTAAAATATCCCCAGATCCCAATGGATTGACCATCGATACATTCAAATCCTTGCCTATTTTAGCAAGCAAATCTGCTACAACGTTGTCATGGACATTGCCATGTCCTTGAAACCAGTAGAGTAAAATCTTGACCACTAGTCAGCTGAAGTAGTGAAATGATTGCCTTTGATTTTAGAAATTGCATTATAGAAATACGAAAAGAATATAACCATCTTAATATGTTTGTTTATGGGTATTTTAACAGCTTTATGGATCTCTATACTTTCTACTACACACTCAGATATACAGAGCCCTGCAGGGAGTCTAGAGGAGCCTCCGAACTTCAGGCCTCAAAATTAGGCAATTTGACGTCGCCAATGAAGGCACGAAATACGTCATATAAGCCGTTGCAACGTTGTTTCAATTGTTGAGTTTCGGAATCGACTTTAGTTTTCCAAATTGTTCTGCATAACCATAAGGCAATATTGATACAGTGGATGCTCATTTTCGTTAAAATGTCACAAATAAGAAATGCCAAAGGTGTGACTCCACCATAGCATGATAAACTGTTTTTGCTGCTTCGAAACCAATTTCACAGGCTACCACCCTCACAGCATCATGCCCGGATGCAACCCTCTTACTCATTGACAAAATATAGTTCAACCCTTCACTAATGATCCTCCCAAGGAGGCCCTCTTTACACAATTACAAGAGAGTTTCCAAGGTATTAAAAAATGGTATATTAAACACCGGCCGATTAGCAGGATCTGAAAATGCTTCAAGAGAGAATTCCGAGAGTCAAAGAAAAATACTTGCTGCCCAATAGAAAGATGAGAAAATCATGTTTGACGGATGAGATCTTAGAACTAATGACAAAAAGAGGTTTGCACAAAAATAAAACAAGTGAATATAAGATCATACACAAAGAAATCAGGGAAAGAATAATAGCAGCCAAAGAAAATGAGAAACTAGAAAAGTGCATGGAAATTGAGGAATGTCAAGCCAAATTTGATGACTTCAACCTACACAGAAAAGTTAAGGAAATGGCAGGCACAGCTAACAGAAAAACAATTAATGTACTTACCGATAATCAAGGACCAGTTATAGTGGATAAGATACAGATTAAACACACCTGAGAAGAGTACATTAAAGAGCTGTTTGATGACGTTAGAGCGGAGCCACCAACCATCGAGAACACTGATGGTCCTCCAATCCTAGAGGTGGAAGTACAATCGGCGCTGAAGAATGCAAAAGACCGGAAAGCAACGGGTCCTGATGGAATTCCTGCTAAAATACTAAAACTAATAGAAGGAGATAACCTAAAGTGGTTAGCAAGGGTTTTAAAAAAAATAATGAAAAGGGGCCCAACCCCGAAAAAGGGCTAAAACTGAAATTTTTTCCCCCCCCCCCCCTGCTAGATGAGTTTCGTACTATAAGCTTGAGGAGACATCTGTTGAAGATATTTTTGAAAATAATCCACAACCGAATATTTAAACTTTGTGAAGAACAGATATCTCAGTCCCAATTCTGATTCAGAAGCGCCGTCGGAACCAGGGAAACTCTTTTTTCAGTCCAAGTATTGTTTCAGGGATGTGTATGTGTATGCATGTTTTATCGATTACACAAAAGCGTACGACCGAGTACGACACACCAAAATGATGGAAGTCTTGAACAAAAACTGGCCTGGATGGAAAAGGTATCAAGATCATCCGAAATCTCTATTGGAACCAGGTGGCTTGTGTCAGGATAGACGGAGACAGAACAGAATACATGAAAATGCTAAAAGGTGTAAGACAAGGATGCATACTGTCCCCAGTCATCTTTTTATACTCTAAATATATCTTTAGAGAGGCGCTGCAGGATATTGAGGCCGGAATACTACTGAATGGGGAACGGTTAAACAACATAAGGTATGCAGATGACACTGTTATTTTCGCAGACAGCCTTGCTACGTTGCAGCTTCTGTTGGACAGAATCACAGCTTTCAGCCGACAGTATCGGCTGAAAATAAACAAGAGTGAAACGAAGTTTATGATAATAAGTAAAAACCAAGACATCCGTGGAAATTTATTAGCAGATGGAACTCCCATGGAAAGGGTTAATAGTTACGTATAGTTGTGCACAAACATTAATGATGAGTGGAACCACTCTATTGAGGTCAGAACTCGCATTGAAAAGGCAAGAACCGCATTTCTCAAGATGAAAAAAGTCTTCACAAGCCACGACATACAGCTAACCACGAAAATACGTTTACTTCGTTGTTACGTGGTTTCAATACTATTTTATGGAATCGAATCGTGGACGCTTACGGAGGCTTCCTCCAAGAAACTTGAGGCATTTGAAATGTGGCTGTACCGGATAATTCAAAAAATACCTTAGACGGACCGGGTTACCAATGCAGAAGTGCTGAGAAGAATAGGCAAGGAAAAAGAATTCCTCAATACGGTTAAGGCACGAAAGTTACAATATCTAGGACATGTATTGCGTAATGAGAGCCGATATAACCTTTTGCAAAATATTCTACAAAGCAAAGTGTATGGAACTAGAGGACCAGGCAGACGACGAATATCGTGGCTGAAAAACTTGAGAGCTTGGTTCAACCAGACAACTACTCAGCTCTTCCGAGCTGCAGTCAATAAAGTGCGAATAGCCAATATGATAGCCAACATCCGGAACGGATAGGCATTACAAGAAGAGAAGATTAGCATCATACTACTGTTGAACACGAGCTAGATGAGATGTAATATTTTGCTGCAGCCTCTCGTTGTGCCATAAAATAGTCGTATTGTCAGCAAGCAGGGGAAATCTACTCTCAGTATTAAGTTGTGCCAAACAATAGGAAGAGCATTAAGCCTAAAATAAAACCTTGTGGGAAATCAAAATCTACCCTTCCGATGTCAGAAACTCCATGATCGACAACCACCTTCTGACTACATCACGTAATCTATAAAAATGAAGTTTCCACAAGAGTATTTGACGACATGACGACTTATACTGTCGATGGGTTTCAAAAGGTCACAAAATACTAAGGCGGGGCACCTGTTCTCATTTATTTTTAAATATAAGTATTACAAAACTGATGAATAGCATCATTAATGCTCCTACCAGTTTGAAATCCAAATTGTTCCGCATGGCAAAAAAATGATGGTAATCTTTGTTAATTATTCTAAATTTTTTGAAGGAGTAGACAGAAGGTCTGTAGTTGCCCAGATGCTCGGACTCGTCATCCTTGCAATTTTCGGTAGAAAATGAGTTCAAAATTTGAGTTAGTCTCTCTTCTAAGTTAGGAACTGTTCGAGCAACTCTAGGGCGTAATTTTTGTTCATAACCTACCAAAGTCCTTCAATTGACTATATTTCGAGGCAACGAGATACCCAATTCATTATCGGAATACTATTTTGCAACAACATTCTTTCCTTTACTATTTATTATGACACGCAGCACAATCTCATTGAAAGATATACAAATGTTTTCCTTTTTTTAATGTTTCAATGATGACATTAAACTATTTTTAAAGATGCGAATGGACCTAACAGCACTAACAGTCCTTTGTATGAGGTTCAATTCTCCAACCGCCTGGGCCAACATCCATCCCCAAAACAATAGAGATGCCGGAAAACAGCCCCAATGATATGGTTTACTTTGTCCTCAATATTCTACTTTACTCCAACATATACCTCAAACCTTAACACTATTCTATTGCATTTCTGAAGAGTTATGATGATGATTGGTATGCTAAAGAAAAAGCCTTCTAAGACAGAAAATGAATAAGCTAATATGGGCAAAAAACCATCATAACTGGTCAAAAATGCAATAAAAGTGACGAGTTAAGGTTAGAGGTATATGTTGGAGATTACCAAAGTAGGGTATTGAGGACCAAAAATGGACCATAACATCCACAATGTTTGCCCCAAAAAATTAAATTCCCGGTTTTCATAATGCTTTGCAAACCGGCCCAAGGAGATGGGAAAGCTGCACATTACAGAAGGTACTGATAATGCCTCTAGGTACGTTGACTTCCTTGGAGACGGTTTAATGTCATCCATAGAATCACTAAAAATAAGATGAAATGAGTAGATATTCGAACAAGATGACGCTGCGTGCCATACTGCTAAAAGAGTAAATAATAAATAAATAAATAAATAAATAAATTCTTTATTGTGGAAATACAAGGTATTTGTTACAAAGCTGTTTAAAGAGAGTGAGAAAAATCGTAAAACATCTTTACAGCCAACAATTCAAAAGCACCAAAGTAAGTAAATAATACACAGCAGTTGACAACATCAGACACCAACCTACATCTATAGTTTGCGCCTAATAAACCCTAAAATCATCGATATAAAATGTTGTAAAACTGTAATAGGCTTTACTTTTAAGTAGGAACGAGACAGACGTTTTGAAGTTACTTAATGGTCTAACATTTTTCAATGCATCAGGGAAATGATGATAAACATTTTTAGGCCTTCATAAGTTTGAGAGCTTTTAGTGAGTGTATTAGAATGAATAGGTAATAGGAGCTTATTAGCTTGTCTAGTATTATAATTGCTGACAGCCTCTAAGTCAGAGTTGGAAGCTATGAATTTTTTAAAGATCCAACAAACTGTCTGCAATATAAGCAAACAGGGGAGAGTTAGGATAACTAAATCTTTAAAAAGAGGCCTACAAGACCCTCTAACTCCAACCTTATATCTTATTCCTTTATTCTGAATAGCAAACCCAGATATGAAAAGACACCCATTAGTGAGAGATGAGTCTTTGGTCTATCTAAGCCCAGGTGTATTGGCCCAATGTGCCTCTTTTCGCCTTTTTTTCCCAATATCTGAGTTGATTCATTATGTGTGCTTTATTGATGCCATGGCATGGTTCAGGCCCGCAAAAGGCAGTATTTGCACCAGTCCGTGCGAGCTGGTCATCGGCTTCGTTGCCTTACACACTCTCGTACCCTGGTACCCACATTACGTTGAGTCTGGTTCTGTCTGTCAGATGATCTGCAGCCATCCGATAATCCCACACTAGCCGGGAGTTGATTCTGCTAGATGCTAGCGCTTTTAAGGCTGCTTGACTATCTGATAAAATATAGATCTTTGCACCTCTTGCTTCTATTTTGGCACATTCAGAGATGGCAATTTGGTAGCATTTGCTTCTGCTTGAAAGATTGTGGGAGTGTTTCCTAAAGGTGCAGAGATTCGACACCTAGGTCCATAAACTCCGTATGCCAATCCTTCTTTAATTTTTCATCCATCTGTGGATCAAACAAGTGATCCCCTCTTTACTTGTTTTAGTCTTTTCCTTGTATTTAGTATTGCGGTCTTCAATTACTACTCTAAAGGAGCATTCAAAATAGAGTTTTGTCTCGGTTGGTTTGGTCATCGCCTCTATCTGGATGTCCTTCAGAATTTTAAGGTGACCAGTCAGGTTTCCTGTCTTCAGTTTTTGTTTCTGAGTGACTCTATACGCACTGGCCCAGGCCTCCTTTTCAATGCATATAGGCAGCGGAGGGAGGTCAAGTAGAGTTTTCAGAGCTGCTGTGGGACACGTTTTCATGGCCCTTGTTATACCCAGACAGGCGAGCCTTTGTACTTTTGTTAGCTTTCGCTGTGTTGTAATATCCGTTGTTTTAACCCACCACACTAGGCAGGCGTAGGTTATAATAGGCTTAACAACAGTGTTATAGTACCATCAGATGATGGAGGGTTTTAAGCCCCATGTTTTTTATAGTTCTTTTCAGGTGTAGGTTCCAGGTTAGTTTCTGGTCAAGAACGATGCTAAAAGTTCCAAGATACTTAACCTCTTTCGAAAGCTCTACCGTTGTCCCTCCCAAAGCGGGTGCTTTATGGTTCAGCTGCCTTCTTTTTGTGGATGAGATCACTACAATACCCCTAAAACCATAGTATGAAAGTTTGTCAAGCAGTATTCTATGATTGACGTAATCAAATGTTTTAGAAAAATTACAGAACACCATTGCAGCCACATCTTCAACATTCAAACTTAACTAGAGACTTTCAAAAAAGTCAAAAATTGCATCGGAGGTGCTCGCTGCCTCCTGAAAACAAAATTGATTCTTACTTAAGATATTATGCTTTCTGTGGTAATTGAAAACCCTTTCCCGGCAATAATCTGAACAATTTTGGACAGCGATGGAAGTAAAGAAATGGGACGAAAATTACCTGAGATAACTGAATTGCTCCCTCTATAAAGCGGCTTGGACTGCAGTCTTTCAACAAGAAAGGAATTAGCCAGAGTCAAAGGATTCATTTATTGCGTCAACCAAAACCACAAGAGCCCGCCCAGGAAGATCCTCAAGCACTTATATTGATATTTCATCGATTCCTGATGACTTTCCATTTTTAATTGAGTGAGATTCCCATGAGTTCCGTCAAATCCGTGTGGGCCAAATAAAACGACCCAGAAATAGAGATCTGTCTTAAATAAGACATAGGAGGAATGGATGTTTAAAAATAATATTCTGATGTTGAATTGTGTGTCCAGTGGCGCCGATTGAAACAGTGTGTGGTAGATATTTAGGAATTTACTGTTAGTTATTAAAAGTTAAATCTGAAACAAGTATTAATACAGTTCACACGCTTGTTCTTAGCTTTTTTATATTAGCAGTAGCTTTTTCTAAAATTTAAAAACGCCTCCTAACCAGCCTGTTTCAGTTTAGGTTTTCCAAATATAGAAAAGAACTCTTGACGAGGACCCAATTTATTAGAGCCTTAATGGTCAATTTTGTACACCACAAAAAATACCGACACTAACCTGGTATGGATTGATTTTTGTATACCACAAAAAAATACTGACCATACCCTGGTATGGTTTATGATTTTTAACTGTTTACTTAAATAACACTCAATGTTTCAGTTTTAAGTTATTTTTTGAAGCTTAGGTATTACATTTTAGTTAAAAGATGATTCAATTGAGATGTCACAGAATCATCAGTGTGACCTGTCTGTCCGCTATAAGCTTGCAGCATAATTAGTATCACACACTTCTGTACGTATGCCATTAAAGGATTTTTTTCCAAAAAAGTTTTTTAATTTCCTTGCCAATTGCGCGTGGGATATCACTTTCGCTAGCTTTAAATTGCACGAGGTTGACATTTTATTGATTGTATTAAGCCTAGTTCTCAGAGCTTCTACTGTCGCCAGCTACACTCTCTCTGGCCAATAGGAGACAAGGAACGTCAGAACCCCTAACCCCCTCCACAGTGTCGCCGGTTTGTTGTCGCTGTAGTTGGTTTGAATCAACTTCACCTAATTTTCATTGGGATATTCATATACGTAAATGGGGATATTGTGTAAAATGACAGATGGTTGACATTATCGTGACGTGACAGCTGTCGCTCGACATTGAAAAGGCAAGGAGTGGGGATTGTCGCGGGCGACAGTCGAAGCTCTGAGAACTAGGCTTTAAGCAACGACGTAATGCCTTGGTCTTAAGCATCACTGCCGAGTAAACCTTCATTGAAGTCTGCATTTTGTAGATGCGCATATATATATATCTAGCCTTGCTTTTGTTGTTCTTTATTTGTTGGTTATTCTCTGATATTAAAAATTACCAAAGAAATGGAAGCTTTAATGTTTAATTCATGAAAATATAATGAAATATATTATTTTCATTATTTTCTATAGATGATTCCAAGAAAATTTAAGTTATGTATGGGGGATCAAGTAAATCATAATATTAGCTACTAGACTTTAAATGTTTATTGGGGAGATTTTCTAATAAACTTGTCCTTATTACATTCTAGCAGTATTTATCGTCGTCCTCGTCAAATCGGTCACACTAAAATGAAAAAAAAATAATTAGTACTAATTCTACTCAGGAATACAACATGTTGTTCCAATTTAGAACGTTATAAGGGAACAATGAAGATTATACTAGAGAGCGCCATACATTTTCGGCCTAACATCACCTTGCATTATTTAATTAGGTTAACATATTTAATATCTCTACTAATTATATCGTATAAGTAATTTTGAAGTCAATAGCTCTGGTATGCTATAGGTGATCTGTAGTTTAGGTTAGTTTGGTTATTACACACATTATAAGAAGGATGAGTGAAGTGAAAAAACTGAGTATACATTTTCAGAATCTAATAATAATTATGGTTTTACTGTCGAGCAAACCTGAGCAGCATAAAGCTCTTAAATTTGTAATAGCGAACTATAGAAACTTTCAAACACTATGGTATAAAAACGATTTCAAAGATATATGATTCTAATATGACTCATACAGGTCGATATTTCAAGTGAACAATAGTTTATATTAATGTTTTCCAAGCTACGGGGAACTTATACCTATTCCATGTCTCGTGAGGGCAGATCTTTCTAGAACACTGAGTCTTCTACCGCGTCTTCTACCTTTCCGTCTCCTGCGGTGAGGCGACTTTCGAAACTGACCAGCATAAGGTAAAAAATATTGTTCCTCTTGCACGGCAATTGGACTGGATTCAGCTAGAAAAAGTGTTGCTATGAGAAGTAATAATTCTTACAAGTAAAGTTATCGTGTACGCTTATGAGTTTATCGAGCTTATGAGTACCTTGCCATGATCTGCTTCCATCAATGCATTACAGCCTCCTCGGTTCCCCGATCTCGCCACATATACTCTTTTTATTTTCCCTTGCCCTACACATGCTTTCCAACTTTTATGAACGTGAAGCTCAAACAAATCAGAATATAAGTAATGTTTTATTGTGTTTTGTGTTCAAAAATAAACATGCATTATTCGTATTAGTGAAGTTTAAACACTATAGGATGAATTAGCGTATTTGCGTTTTAATGATTCACGTTATTCGTTTTCGTGACACTCAGTTAATTTGAGAAGAATACGAGATGGAAGCGATGGGTTCCTGAGCTCTGATGGTATAGATGAAGAATTTTTGATACGAGATGATGACTTTGTTGCCGATGAGATTAAATTGGTTTCGATGATGTCATCAATTTTGACGCAAGCGGAGTGAGGCTCCTGGTATCTAAGTTCCTCAACATCCTATTGCTATTATTGAACCTATAAACGAATCTACTTCTGATGCTGATAATATCCCGTTGTTAGGGATAATAAATGAAATTGTGAATCGGATATTGATAAGAAAGGCAATTATGAAAAACAAATTAGGTGCTGACACAGGTTTTTTTTAACAGGTTATTGCATGGATCAGGCATGGAATTTTAAAGAGAGACTTTCAGTTATTTTCATCAGTACCTGGAGAATGAAAGTTGAGTTTGGCAGAAGACCAAAGCAACATCTGAGCATTGCAAGATAATTTACCATATCTTAGAGCTTCAGCTTCAGATTACAAGTGTGCTCTTGTATCTTGATGGGTTGCTTCAAAAAAACTTTGCAAATCTCAATTCTTTACATTTCTTTGGGTTCATCGCTGGATACTCAATTATTATTTTTTAATTCTCAGATAGTGCAGCATATATGAAAATCCGTTGATTGCTAGTTAAATGGGGAGGTTCTTAGCTCTGATGATGAAAATAAGGAATTTTTGGTACGAGATGGTGACTTTGAAAACGGACATGGCGCCGATGAGATTGATTTAATTTCGATGATGGCATCAATTTTGACTCAAGCAGAGTGCAGATTAGGCTCTTGATATCCAAGCTTCTTAACTTCCTATTGCTATTATTGAACCCAAAAACGAATCTGATTCTGATGATGATAATATCCCATTGTCAAGAATAACCAAGTAAGTTATGAATCAGCAATTATAGAAACTAAATCAGGTACTACACAAGTTTTTTTTAAGCGGATATTGCCAAAGTTATGGATCAAGAGCGGAATTTTGGAGAGAGAATTTTAACTATATTTACCAGTTTGAATTTAGCAGAGAACCAAAGCAGCATCCGAGCATTGCAAAATAATTTACCATCTCTTAGAGCTACAGCCTCAGATTACAAGACGTTTGATGGATTGCATCAAAATGTCAAGGATTTAAAGGTTTTACTAAAAACTTTGCAAATTAAAATTCTTCGCTTTTCCTTGATCTCATTGGCTGGACACTCATTTTTTTACTTCTCAGATATTGCTGCATATATGAAAAAACCATTGACTGCTGGCTATATGAGGAGGTTCTTAGCTCTGTTTGATGAAAATAGAGAATTTAAAAAAATAAATCTGGTACTGACACAAGTTTTTTTAACCGGATATTGCCAAAGTTACGGGTCAGGAGAGAATTTTGGAGAAAGAATTTTAACTATATTTGCCAGTACCTGGACGATGAAAGTTGGAAGCTTCAGATTACAAGAAGTTTGATGGGCTGCTTCAAAATATCAAGGATTTAAATAGTTTACAAAAAAAACCTTGCAACATTCTGATACAAGTAGAGTGCAGGTGAGGCTCTTGATATCCAAGCTTCTTAGCATCATATTGCTATTATTGAACTCAAGACGAATCTGATTCTGATAATGATTATATCCCGTTGTTAGGAATAATAAATTAAATTATAAGCAGGATATTGCATGGATCAAGAGTGCAATTTTGGAAGCGGGTTTCAGTTATTTTTGCCAGTACTTGGAGGAAAACAGGACTTTAGCTGAGGACCAAAGCAACATCCGAGCATTGCAGGACAATATATCATCTCTTAAAGCCACAGCTTCAGATTACAAGAAGTTAGTAGGCTGTTTCAAAATGCCCAGAGTTCGAATCTTTTATAAAGACGCTTTGAAAATGTCTGCTGCAACAGCACTTTCTTTGAAACTTCGTAATGACATGCATCTGTACAATAATTTTAAAGTTACTGATGATATTAAAAAAACGAAAAATTTGTAGAAGATTCAACCAATTATTGATGCCCTATGATACTTTTTTGCATTTAAAAGAACTCAATGTTGATGAGCAAATGGTTTCATTTTTGGAAAAATCTGTCTCGTGGTGAAAATCGTGCCTTATCCAGTAGGGTTGAAAAACTTTGCTTTGGCTACTCCGCAGGGATTGGTCCAAGGTATTCGCGAACTGGTAAGCTCGAACCAGAACTTGCCATTGGAGAAAGAATTGTGGAACAACTACGTAATTCCAGGTAGTACTGTTTTCATGGACAAGTATTTCACTTCATGTCTCCATGTAGATATTTTGGAGGGTAAATGTATTTACCATTTGGATCTGTCATGAATAAAGAAGCACTTGCTTTGTCAAAAAAACAATTCGATCTCACAAAGTGCTAATGAAAGAAGGAAGAGGTACTCTTCAAGTAATAGTGAGACACTATAGATGGGCATCAATTACCAAATGATTAAACAATAGATCGGTATTAGTATTGTCCTCATCAGAAGACAGTTTGCGAATTATTGATGTTCAATGCTGGGACAAGAAATCCGGACGTTAAATCTCAATATTTCTGACAACTTACTTGCTTACAATAGAGCCATGGGAGGATGTTATCGTAACGCAAGAGAATTGACAATTGACTTTTTCATTGCATTGATTTGGCAATGGTTACTTGGTTAAAGTATCGCCTGGAACAAAAATCCATGAATCTTTCTAACCGCAGCCTAGTGGATTTCCTCGCATTTAAAATTTATATAGGTGAGTGTCTCACCAAGGATGTACATTGTCCAGCAACTGATTATTGATTATAATAAAAATTAATATTTATGAATCATTGCAATAAAACTGAAAAGGAAAAACATGGTTTTAATGAAGTGTATAGCTGAATATAAAGGTATTTAGCCACAACGCCAATGTTTTAACATTTTGTTAATAGGAATGCTTTTTTATGTTTTAATAATATATCATAGATTCACAATGTTGCTCTTTCCTTGTTTATTATTTATTTTCTAAATTGGAGCCCAGCGTTAGTGCCCTGCAAGGGCCGAATTTTTCAGGCCCGGCCCAGCTCGACTCGGGTAAGAGAATCAGTCACTATAGCCCGGCCCGAGTTTATAAATTGTTAAGCCCGGCCTGGCCCGATCCGATTTTATTTTATAAATAAGGCCTTTAAGCCGTTATATAGCTAAAAAGACACTCACCATAGACCAGTGTTGCTAGATGACGAATAGGGAATTATTGTCGCAACCGTTAAAATGTATCGTATTTTATTTTTCGCAATATCGTTATCGTTTCTTTTCGGATTGGAACATATAGCGTTCAAAATTTTACTCGATTAAATTTAATATATTGATATCGAGAAAAAATTAATAGTATACTAATTTTGCGTCCTATATTACATCGAATCATTGAACAATTGGCAACCATGGGCAATGGGCATACAATTAAGCTGTGGCCATACTTTCAGTTAAAAAATATTCTTTGAAGTCATAGGAACTCAAAGATGGGCTTCCGCCTTTCAGTGACTTAGGCCGACCGGCCCGGCTCGGCTAGGATTTAAATTACAAAAGCTTATCTCGGCCGGGACTGTCCGTCGGGCTGGGCCGGGCCGCAGCTCGACCGAATCGGGCCGGCCGGCCCGTGCAAGGCATTGCCTAGTGTCTACCCAACTGAACAAAATTTTTAAAAACAATATTATAAACAGTTTCCTTACGTCATTTTTAATAGATAACACAAAAATTCCAAAACCCACGTATTTAAAATATGGTGGCAACTTTACTTTAATAATTGCTATTTCTTTTATTAAAATATACCTACTTACCAAGAGTGAATATTATTGGATTCAATGGTATATGTATCCATGCGGATGCAACCGTTCCTAAAATATAAGAAAATATAAGAACCAATATTCAAATATAATGTTAATGCTACTCGACACATATTCGATCAGTGTTATTAAATCGTCAAGGTTTATGACCAAAGAATAACGTAACGAAAAACATGAAAACGCGACTTTGGGAGAAAATTACTTTCTTTTGTGTAATTCAATCAAAAAGGCAGTTTTATTTGCGAAACTAAAAAAAGTATAAATATCTACTCGTTCTTACATTTTCATTTTAAAAGGGACAAAATAATGAAAATGTTAAAGGAGAAAACGTGATGAAATTCCAAGTGCTATAATTTGTTCGTTCTTGTTTTAAATAAGTGTTTAAAATATGTTGCCTTACTTAAACTACCTACTTACCAAGAGTGAATAGCAATGGATACAATGGTAATTGCATCCATGTGGGTACAATCGTTCCAAAAATATAGGTCGTTATCGCATTCATGTTTATAACATGAGTAATTCAAGCATGCTTTATTAAATATTAGTAGCAAAATTTCCAAATACTAACTTTTGAATTGGATATAAAAATTTTATTTGAAGCGATATAATGAGAAATATAATTGGTAAGATTAGAATATACAGTGGGTGTATGGTGATCTCTCGCTTGGAACATTTCTTGCAACTACCTACCATACATACCGTTTTCTACGATCTCATTAGAAAATATAATTTTCATAGGTACGACCGCTTATGGATATGAGGAACAAATCACAGATAACTTGGCTAGAAAATGACGTATATCACACGCATGTTGAAAAGTGTTTCACTTTCAATTGATAGATGAGAATGACATGATAGGGACGTCTATTGCTAAATCTTTTCCAGCTGAAAATTAAGATTTTCAACATTTTTTATGTAATATACTATTTTCTACATCATCTCTATAAAATAGAATTTTCCACCAGTGTGACTCTGTAGGAAATAATATAATTTCCTCCCTTGGGGGCAAAGTGGTCTGACATTTATACGGCATGGGGCGTGGCCTAAATATGTAAAGTAGACTCGTGTACAAGGTCACAGAAAATGTAGTTACACAAAACAATATTTTCTGTGACAGGGTGCATGGCTCGTTTATTATGAGATGACACCTTATCTCAGAATCTACGGGGTATACCAAAAAAAGCTTAATACAAAAGTTGTCTGGATTAACTTAAGTTTCTAAAATATTATACTTTTATAAATACAGGGTGTTTGTATTTTCGTAGACAAGTATCAACTTCCTTATTTTAAATAGCATGCCGTGCATATTACGGCACTTTTAAATTCCTCAGAAAATGTTAATATATATTTTGTATATAATATCCTATACCTAAGTATAATCGTTTTTGACACTTTTTGAATTTTATGTCAAAAATGACGTTTACACGTATAAATATAAGTATCAATTTCTCCCATTGAAATCCTTTATTATTTAATCGGAGGTGGTTTCGTTGTAGAAGGAGATCTAGTTTAGTGGTCTATGTTAACATTTTTGTAATAAATAAATAAAGGGTTCAAAAACTAACATTAAATATTTAAATGAAAAAAACCTTAAAAGTAATTTTTTCAAATAGAAACCCCTTATTTTTATAATTTTATATCTAATGCATGAAAAATAAGGGGGACTTTCTATAAGGTCTAACTAGTAAAATATTGGCAATTTAACATTTTTCTATTTTAACAATGCTATACGGCATTTAATTTTGTTATTAGTTGGACATGACGGCAAGGCGTGGTGAAAAGAAGAATACAATCGGGCACTACAGAAATGACACTATTTCTTGTCGTCTGACAATACACCTACTTATTACCCCGTCCGGGGCGATTAAGTTATTAACCTTTCGTCGGTCGCAGCTGTTCTAGCAGATACAATAGTCTTTCATTTGCATCGTGTATGGTAACCTATACACTGAGAAAAGTCCCGTTAATAAAGTCTTGTATCGCCTTTACTTGAGTAACTACTATAAAAATTGTATAACTAGAGTTACTAACGTGAATGGTCAGTATTAAAGTCGTTTCATAAGGACCTATGCATGCTATTTTTATCTCGTATACAAGTATTATTTCACCTCTATTCAAGAATTGCATAATCATTAAAAAGTGCCTTAATAGTACTTTAACATTGATATAGGCCTTTGTTGTTTATTTAGTTTTTTGATTTTGAAAGAATGTAACTTGTTTCCCCTTTGTAAAAACATTGAACGATATTGCTCTTCTACGTGGCTAGTTTTAAAAATATTTTTATCAGAGTTTTCCTTTTTTACAAAAAATTCAAATATATCTGACCATATAAATTAATTTCCGGCATCATCTTCCGCAATATGCATGCAACCGATCACAATACCAAGAAAATAATATTTCAAAACTATTTTTATTTTTGGTCTTATTCTAATCTATACAAATACAGCAAGAAAAAGGAACATTGCACGCTGGAATTTACCTCGTTTCAATAGCGGTGGGCCCTAAGTCAAAATTCTCTCGCTTGCGTGTGGCAAAACTATCACACCAAAAAGCCCTGTCTTAAGATTGGCCATTATGTTGTAATAGTATACGTCAAAATTTCAGATAGAGCCATGTGTTTTGTAAGCTTTATAAAGAAAAAAAAAATAATTTTGAGATAGGACCCTTGGCTAAAACCAAGTATACACTAGATAGAAACTACCGCTGACCTTCGCATATTTTGGCCCTATCTCATGATAGGGCCTTATGTCATGAGACCGACGAATACATTTATATAATTTAATTATTTTTCAATAGCCACATATTAAGTTTAAAAAATAGCAAAAGGGTAAAATTTAATAGCGAAAATGATGCTGCGTCAGAGTTTGCGCAGAGAGGAGGAAAGTGAACACTTGTTTAGATTTAATTAATGCAACATATGCTACAATCTGATTCAAAAGAACAGACGAACAGGTTTACCGAACAGGTTCTTGGGAAACGAACTGTTCAAACTTGTTCAGCGATTTTACCTGTTCTTTAACTCCTCTAATATGGAGTGCACTGGAATAAAGTGGCATTGTCCCTTGGATTCCAGTTAGCAAAAATAAAACTTATCCGGGAAATAAATTTTCTCCCAGTCATTTCCCAGTTCTTTCTTTCTACTTCTTCTTCTTCTTCTTCTTCCCCTTCCTCTACTTTAGCCTTCTTTCAACCACCTCTTAACATAGGCCTCTACATGTCTTTTCCATTTTTTGTCGATCTTAGACTTTTTGGAACCAGTCTTTTCCAACTATTTCCTTAATAGCATCAATACATCCATTTCTGTGCTTTGCTCTGCTCCTCCTCGTTTCTCTTGAATACCATTTTCTTACCTTTGCCGTTCATCTATCGCTCTCCCGTGTTGCTCTTTTAATTTGTTATTTAATAAAACCCTATTACGCCTTCTGGTATATTTAATGCATTTTTCGAAAAAACATTGCGGTTTTAATACACAACCTCAAGTTTCGCGTAAACCCCTTGTTATAATACCTCTCTGAAATAGTATATTGTGTAACTAGTAGGAAAAGCAAAACTTTCCTGGACGATTGTGGTAATTGCTGCACGAGGCGCACAAGGACAATAACACAGGAGTCCAGGAATGTGCTTTTCCAACGTGTTGCACATACTATTTTTTATCCGATCGGAATTAATTACAATACGTACAAATATTACTCTAAATAAATACGGTGTTTTAAACTTAAACTCAACATAATATCAAGTTTTGAATCGAGCGAGTAACTACGAAAGCTACCGCTAAATCTTACTTTTGATAAACGTTAGATCTTACTTTTGATAAAGGTCAAATCTGACAAACAAGGCGTTTGAATAATGTTACATTCACGTCCTAGGACGAAAATGTTATATTCCCTTACAGCTATTGCTTATTTTCGTACAGTTATTGCATGTTGCTAAGCAACGAATACAATATACTGGAATGATGACTTCATTGCGGTGAGAAAACACATAGCGGAAAGGTGTAGGTTGGGTTAGTCTGATCGGATAAAAACTATCATTTTCGACGACTCTGTAGAGCAAAGAAAGTAAGTCTTTCCGCTGCGCGCGCACGGGAATAGTTTTCCCGCTCCCTAATTTTAAGTGCTAAATTTGCAGTTACAAAATAAGCATAAAGTATAATGAAATGAGTCAAAATTATACAGCGATGCATCTACCAAATTAATCTAGTACATTTTAGCGTCAATAGTCTAATTGTATTTATTCTGACCTTACTTGTCACACATACATCAAAATTAGCTCCCTATTCAATTACAACAAAGCATACAAACACATTTTCATAGCAACGCTTGATGAATATTAGATAAATACCTGTGTTCACGATACACATATAACGGTATGCTGATTTCTAGACTCGTTTTTGACCCACCCGCGCATCTACGTTATCTGGGAAAATTTGACGCTGTCATAGTTTATTTAATTAAGTGATTTTTTAGATTTGTTTTGTGCTTATATATGTTATAAGATTATTTAAAATAAAAACTTATAGTATAATTATGCCGAACTGTGCTGTGGCTACATGTAAAAGCAATAATAGGACCACCAAAGTGAGTGATATTAAATATTTTCGGTTTCCAAAACATGACTTAGCAAAGCAGTGGATTCGTGCTTGTCGAAGAGATGATAGAATTAAGATAAAAGATGGTGAGTATCTTTAATTATTAAAGCTTTACTTTATTATTTATTATTTTTAATACATATTTCCACGATTTACATGATTTTTTTTATGGCAGTGGCACACACTCTAAAGGGAGATCCTATGGCTAGAGATGGATTCTAATTTCACGTACCGTGATTTATCACGGCGCCTGCACTCGGAACGGTTGGCCACCGTGACAACTTATTAGAAATTGGCGAACTATAGCGGCGTGGCGCGGCGGCGTGACCGTGGCGTTATATTTCAACGCTGCCGCTAATTCGACGACATACGAGTGCGCTGCTCTGCTTTAGTCCCGTTCTTTAAACGTTCTTTTTAGATATACCACGATCAAGCTCCGGTTCACGGTCCAGCCAGACACTATATATGTGGTTAAAAAATATTTGCTAAAATTTAAATGAGCAGAAAAAACAAAACAAAGTGAATTATTGAAGTGTAATTGAAGTGAAACTTCTTAACGCGCGCCTGTAGGCATATTTACACATGCTCACAT
Source organism: Pissodes strobi (assembly GCA_016904865.1). Taxonomy (NCBI): domain Eukaryota; kingdom Metazoa; phylum Arthropoda; class Insecta; order Coleoptera; family Curculionidae; genus Pissodes; species Pissodes strobi. Next base: position 61,458 of record MU184288.1, on the reverse strand, counting down.
ACGATGGTACCAGGGTGCTGAAATCAGTTAGATTCTGTAGCGCTACAAAAGCTCAAGTTCAAACCTCGTTGTTTTTTTATTTTTTTAAGGTTGTTTCTAAACAGTTTTATGAAGTTTTTTTTCATTTGGGCCTTTCTTTTTTTGTTAATTGAGTGGTATATATTAAAAAAACTACTTTTTAATCAAATCCGTTACGATATGTATAAGATTTTATTGTGATATATTTGTTAGCTTTCAAGCAAAAAATATGGGATTTGCTCTATTACCTTGGTATACATGCACACAGCATTTACTACTCTTCATTTAGATTTATGGAAATAAGTGCGACAATTACATCAAAAGTAAAGATTTTTTTGACAATACTAAAGGCTTAGTTTCTTGCTTTGATTAGTAGTTGTCTCATTAAGTACATCTATAATTACCTCAAATTATATCCACACTGATTTTATAGACCCAGCGCGAGCAGTCCATCGAGTTTTCCATAAAACCTTAACCTGTAAATAGTTTTCTAATTCTTTTATTTTTAGTGATAAGTTGTAGTAACGCTTCGTGCTTGATGTAAAACAATATAAATTGTTTGAAAACCACTAAACAAATCAGAAGCAATACATGCCAAATTACCAAATGCGGCAACTAACGAACGGTCAGCGATTTGCCGAATCAATAACATTGATGGGGGTGCCCCCCTCATACCCCCGTCTATATCCGGCCCTGAACTTGGCAAGACATAAGCGAAAGTTATATTTATATTTATATATTAACACCTACAATGAAAACACGCAAAACGCGCTTAAAGAAGTTTTCATTTCAAAAAAAGAAAGTTATATATGTAGATATAGCTACTATTGTCACCCCCATGCATATACCACCGCGCACTGCTTGGTATTTTAGATAGGTATTTAAAGTGACATTGCCCAGAAAAATCTAGTTATATACAATATACCTACGGTCAGTAAGTTTACCAATGTATGAAAATAATTATAATATGTAGGTACTTAATATAAAATGTAAACTCAGAAATGTAGAAGTAGGTATTTATGTTCTTTTATTCCTCTCTAGACGTAATTAAAAATAAATAATTTAAGGTATAAAAATTTACAATAATAAATATTAATTTAACATAGGTACTCCGTTGAGGTATTTCTAAAATTACTTAATTCTCAAATGTTGAAATAATACTTAAATAACCATTTATACATTTAAATTATTTTGTAGAGTAAAACTATGTATATTAGATCAATTATAATTAGTAATATAAATATGGAATACAATTGCTTTTATTCTTTACTTAACACACGTACACGTATAATTAAGAACGTACCTATTATCCAAAATGTCCTATAAAATCCCCCAAAACTGCGAATATTCTATTTCAAACATACACGCTTACATAGCAGAATCGAAAGCGTCGTTCCCAGGTGACGTCACACGTTTCTGTGTGGGAGGTTCTGCCTGCGCAAAAGCATACCGATCTTGCTTGTCTTGCGAGTTTGACGTTTGCTTACATTTTATTATGAAAAATATAGTTCATTACATGACCAGAAATAGCTTTTCCTGTGTTTGCACGACTTCCGGTGTTCGGCTACGCCTCACACCAGAAACTGTCGTGCGCGCACCGGAAAAGCCTAGTTTCCCGACTGGTAATGAAATATACTATTTCAGGGCCTCTTCTCCGATAGTTCCCTAATATTTTCAAATAATTTTTGTACTGTTAGAGTAATAAAAATGCATTTTGCAACAGTCCAAAAGGTAATGACTATAAATATTGCTTTTTACTTGTCTCCCCTAAGTACAAATAATGTACAGGGGAGATATTTTTCATAAAATTCCTAATATTCACACTAAATTTCAACAAAATCTGACAATCTTTAACAAAATTATCCAGAGCCAAATTGGATTTCAAATAAATTTGGAACACACATTGTCAGTTAAAGTTTTAAAGATACATTTTGTTTTAAAGTCTTGCCTGATGTTATGGTACCTATGATGGCATATTTGCTACGTAACAAATAATAATAACTGAAATATATAAATAATGGATAATAAACTATTTTTTTCCCAATTTTATTTAGGTAAATGCCTATTATAGGCCCCCAAAGTACTCTGCCCAAACTATTAAAAAAATATATTTGTTATTTTCAGGAAATTACAAAAAGGGGTTCACCTCCTACCTAATACCCAGATAGCACACGATACACGCAGGACATCCCGTTCATATCCTATTTATGTCGCATGTCCCGGGACATTGAAGATAAATCCTTGGTACATACAATTCCTTAAATACGGTGTATATACTTTTGCAATATACTCGGAACATCCCAGTAATAACTTATTTAAGTACGTCTACTTGCGGATATTCCTTAAATACGTTGTATATGCTTTTTCAACATACATGGAATATCCGAATTTAAGTACGTTCTCTTTTACGGATATCCGTTTATCCATTTTAATACGAAATTCAGAGTGCAAACATAGTTTCCAGTTATGTAAGTATTGTATATTTATTTATTAAAAAACTTTAATACTAATTGGAAATTCCGAGTTTATTTTACAAACAGAAAATCTGGGTTAAAATGAAAAATATATATGTCGTAAAACTGCATGAAAACAGCTCGTACGCTCATGTCTATTTGTGAAAAGCCAAAATAGTCGGAGGCAATAATGTTGCGGTCAATTGTCAAAAGTTATCTTTTTTTTCACAATTCACCAGTGACAGTTGACAGTTCGTAGTTATGTGCATGGTATGCGCATCGCCGAGATGTTACATCCATAAGATGTATGTTAGCAATATATTGGAAATTTCCGTTTCTGCTACAGGATATCCTAATGATGGTTTATCGATGGCCCATGACCAAAACAATATATCCTTAGTATATTTAATATAGAATCCAAAAAGTTGCTTTATTAGGACATCCTTCCGATGTCCTATGCATGTACCATAGGTAATGCCATATATCTCGGGGATATATCTGCGGATATCCAAGGGATTTCCGAATTAGTCACATCAGATATCCCTGAGATGTACTATAGATAGCGTACCTAAGCCGGTAACAAACATACGCGAGAGATACACGGTTATCTTACGAGATATACTTGGGCTATATTTAGGACACATCTGTGCTATCTGGGTATTTAGGTATAGCCATTCAATGGATTCAGAAGTAAAAATGTTAAAAATGAAATTTTCAATGGGCTTGTTTGATAGTCAGTAAAAATTTTCTGCATATAGGTAGGTATACTGCATTTTTCTGATCAATATTTTCAAACAATTTTTGTCGTTTTAAAGTAAAAGAATGAATTTTGCAACTGCCCAAAAGGGTATGATTAAAAATATTGCTGTGCATGTTGATTAGATATTTTTTCTACAATTAGTAACAAAAGGTCTCTCTAATATTTACACTAAATTTCAACAATATCTGACAAATTTAAAAAAAGATATTCAGCCCCATATGCTGCATTTTTCTAATTAATTTTTTTCTCAGAAAAAAAAAAGATAATAAAACAATATTGAATAGGAAAAATGCATTTAACCCCGCTCTAATCAAACAAGCCAATTGAAAATTAAATTTGTATGGTTTAATCGTGAGGGCCATCGATTGGACGGCTTTATTTATCTAATATTCACGGCGCGGCGTCTCTGGAATCGTACGCCTGAAACCCAACTGACTCCGTGGCGCAACGGTAGCGCGTCTGACTCCAGATCAGAAGGTTGCGTGTTCAAATCACGTCGGGGTCATGGAACTTTTTTTACTTTATTTTATTTAATTTTGCTTTTCGATTAAAATTTAAAACTTTTTGTAAATATTAAAATATAGTCAGAAAGTAGCCTACAAGTTTGCCAGTAACCGATAGGCGCGGAGTACAGAAAAAATCCACAGTCCTTCGCAAATATGCAACCGGGGGAGACATTGAAAATGCCGAGACAGAATGCAACGCTTACTAAATTTGAGATCTGAGAAAATTCATAATTGTGTTTAAACATAATAGTTGATGGAAGTTGGGGTGAGATCAGGTTAGATTACGTAAGTTTACTTTACCAAAATATACCAAAGAAATGCATATTACTTAAAGTTTCGTTCTTTTTTACAATTTATAACGTTATAAGTGTGGTTGAAAAAGCAAACGACCATTTGCATTCGATTCGTCTGACATTTCTCGATCTAACGATATGAGACACGACTAGCCTGTCGTGAGAAACTAAAAATCACCCTAACCCACCTTTAATACAATCTAATGTAAAAAATTACTTTTAACAGATTACGTAAGTTTATGTTACCAAAATATACCACATAAATGCATAATACTTCAAGTTTCGATCGTTTTTACAATTTATAACATTACTAGTGGTTGTAAAACTGCATTCAATTCGTCGCTCAATCCCCGATCTAACGCGGTTAGTTTCACTTAGTATTAATTTATTTTAGTCATTTGAGTCGGTTCCAAGACGTTATAATCAATTTTAATACATTTGGTTAGTTTTCATTAGTCGCCTAATCACCTTGCGGTTAGTTTCACTTAGTATCAAATTATTTTAGTCATTTCAGTCGGTTCCGATACATTATAATCAAGTTTAATAAACTTGGTTCCTTTTGGTTAGACTTCTAATCAACTTTCGGTTAGTTTCACTTAGTCTCAACATATTAGTCATCTGAACCGCTTCCGACGGGTTATAATTCATTTTAATAGGATTGGTTAATTTTGGTTAGTCGTCCAATCAAGTTTCGGTTAGTTTCACTGAATCTCAACTTACTTTAGTCATTTGAACGGTTTCCGATACGTTATAGTCAATTTTAATAGATTGGGTTAGTTTTGGTTAGTCGTCAATTCAAATATCGGTTAGTTGCACTTAATATCAACTTATTTTAGTAATTTGAACCGGTTACGATACGTTATAATCAATTTTAAAAGATTTGATTATTCTTGGTTAATCGGCGAATAAACTTTCGGTTAGTTTCACTTAGTCTCAACTTATTTTACTTATTTGAGCTGGTTCCGATAGATTACAATCAATTTTAATATATTTGGCGAGTTTTGGTTAGTCGGCTAACCAACTTTAGGTTTGATTCACTTAATATCAAATTATTTTAGTCATTTGAAACGGTTACGATACGTTATAATCAATTTAAATAGATTTGGTTAGTCTTGGTTAATCGTCGAATCAACTTTAGGGTAGATTCACTTAGTTTCAACTTATTTTAGTCATTTCAGTCGGTTTCAATACGTTATAATCAATTGTAACAGATATGGTTAGTTTGGATTAGTCGTCTAATCAACTTTTGGTTAGTTTCGCTTAGTCTCAACTTACTTCACTTATTTGAGTTGGTTCTGATACGTTATAATAAATTTTAATAGATTAGGTTAATTTTGGTTAGTCGTCTAATTAACTTGCGGTTAGTTTCACTTAGTCTCAACTTATTTTACTTACTTGAGCCGGTTCCGATACGTTATAATGACTTTTAATAGCTTTGGTCAGTTTTGGTTAGTCGTCTAATCAACTTTCGGTTAGTTTCACTTAGTCTCAACTTATTTTAGACATTTGAACTGGTTCCGATACGTTCTAATCAATTTTAATAGATTTGGTTAGTCATCCAATCAACTTTCGGTTATTTTCACTTAGTTTCAATTTATTTTCTTATTTGAGCGGGTTCCGATACGTTATACTCGTAATCAGTTATGCATTAACCGTGTCGTGACGTTGACTAAAATTTTCCGTGTTGTGATGCGACCTTGGAAACTCACTGTCAAGAAACCAAACTATTCATCTGAACGGGTTCCGATACGTTATAGTCAAATATAATGTTTCTGGTTAGTTAGTCGCCAAAATTCGATTCGTTTTGGTTAATTTTAACTTGTGTAACCTATTTCGATACATTTTAGCCCGTTTTTGTGCTTTTGGTTACTTTTGATTAGTTTTGGTTAGTCATTCAATCAACTTTCCGATATGTTATAACCAATTTTAATGTCTTTGGTTAATTTTAGTTAGTCGCCCAAATTCGGTTAATTTGAGTTATTTTTAACTTACTATAATATTTTTAATCTGTTTCGATACGTTTTAGCCATATTTGGTACTTTTGGTTAGATTGGGTTAGGTTGGGTTAGATAGTCGTCGTGGGTAGTCGTTCAATCAATATTCAGTTAATTTCAGTTAGTTTTAATTTTAGTCATTTCAATCGGCGCCGATGCGTTATATTCGTATTTAATGTTTTTGGGTTACTGGCCAAAATTCGGTTCGTTTTGGTTAGTTTTAACTTACTTTAATATTTTTAATCTGTTCCGATACGGAGCTTTTGGCAACTTTCGGTTAGTCGTTGAATCAACTTTCGGTTAGTTTCAGTTAGTTCCAATTTGTTTTAGTAATTTGAACTGGATCCGATAGGTTATAACCAATTTTAATTTTTATGGTTAGTTTTGGTTAGTCGCCAAACATCGGTTACTTTGAGTTAGTTTTAAGTTAATTTTGTTTAATTTGTTCCGATTCATTTTAATCCTTTTTGTGCTTTTGGTTACTTTTAGTTGGTTTGGGTTAGTTTGGGTTAGTCGTTCAATCAACTTTCGGTTAGTTTCAGTTAGCTTTAATTTATTTTTGTCATTTGAACCGATTCCATCCTCAGAAACAGACTAGCACGATCTCTCACGTATATTACGTGAAGTGCCAAATGTAGCATGCACTTTTTCGTGATTTGATACCCCATAATAGGAAATCAAAAACATTTTCAATGTTAAAATTTAATTTCTGGAAAATATTAAAATAATATAGTAAATATTTTTTACAGGTAAAATCACAGCTCGACAAAAAAAATCGGGCAAACCAAATTTTGTTCAAAGTCAATCTTAAAAAACTTGCATCTAATTTGATAACTTTTTCTCAAGTGTTTATTATTTTATATTGAATTTGCAGGAAGGTTTAACGAATTTGGTGTTATATAGTGTAGAATTAAAAGTTGCATTTTTTCTAAATTTCTGAGTACTCTGTGGAAGAATATAACGACAAAATGGTACATTTATGATATTTTTAAGCCTCGTCATTTCTTAATATTTCTCGATTGTATTGATATCAATATCTATATTTTTAAAGTAAACTGTAAACATAAAATTTTAATGGATTGTTTTCCCACCCTTCAAGAAGAACGATTTGACCATTCGCAACAGTTTCTGGCATGGTTTTCTGTTGTGAATTAGCCTTCATAACATATCCCACACATGTTCAGCCGAGTTTGGATCAGGACTACGTGGAGGCCAGTCTAATCGTTGAATGCCCATGAGGCTTGACATTATCCTGCATTAAACAATTTTTTACCATCAAATAGAGCGAAACAATCCACGATATAGCGATTAGCAGCTAAATAATAATTTTCAATTAAAGCGAGATCTGTAAATTACGTAATCGGGGGGTGACGTCTGCTGAGACTGCACTAAATATCGGGGTTTCCCAAGGGTCAGTCCTGAGCCCCACATTTTTCTTGACTTACATCAATCACCCTTTGGTGATACGAGGGCTTTGCGGACCACCGCTTCCCTTTCAACTAGCACCTTGGAAGAGGCTACAAGGGAGTTGTGGTGGCACGGTCGGTGGCTGAAGACTGGTATTAGTGCCAGCAGGCACCCACATCGAAGCAGACTCAGTGATGATAGCTTAACACCTTCGCATCAATGCCACACACACTTTGTCAAGCGGCGGCCGACTTAATCGATAATTTCAATATCGACTTTTCGCCGATGAATCAGGCAAAGACACAACAAATAATTGTTTTCACTTAAAAACATGGGTGAGGTTAATGATGGAGAATCACGCGTGGGATTCCTGGGTGTGTTGATCGATCAGGAACTTAAGTGGCATATACCCAGATGAAACAGATTTTCAAAAAGCTTGGAAGCGGTCTGTTTTCCCAAAGACGTCT
>MU184288.1:0-29626 GCA_016904865.1 Pissodes strobi | reverse complement strand
TGTGCACTTCTAATTTGGTGGTTTGGACCAGAACCGACAATACATCTCGTAGCCATGTTCATCTAGATTAGCTTATTGATATGCGTTTACATGTTAATTATCCTACAAATTGTAATGCTATAGATTTTACCATCACCATGTACGTGTGTTGCTTTCAAACATTAATTACAATATATTTTTTAAATTAGCCGCAATAATGAATCCAAAGTTACAACTAACCGAACGACTGTAATATAAAAATCCTTACGAATGGATGATGTATGAAAAAGTGCCCGAAAAATGAGAGCCGTTAGGATCGCGAAGGCAAAGGTCAATTTTCATGCAAATCCCTCCTGTCAGGACCTCCATTTGTCCCAGAAATGGATTTGCGGTTTTCGCAGTCTTATTTCACGCACCGCCGCTTTGAGAGCGTCAGCGACACTAGTTGGTATTGATAAATAGAAGTAAATGAACAGAGTGCTTTCTGGAGTAGTATATTGGTAAATTAAAATGCATATAAAGTCGCTGAATAAAGTAGACAGATTCAACTGCCGCTGTTTGACTGACTCTAGTGATTGAATAGCATCGTTCCCTCAATATGGGGACGTCTCCCAGAATCCAGGGTCGCTCTTAGGGCTGGTGCTGGACTAAGATACCAATGTTGAAACTACTTAGCTATGCGAAGTAGACAAAGCCTACCAGCTTCGGAAGCTCTGCTATAAAATAGGGAAAAATGTCTTAAGGCATTAAAGGAGTTCTGTTAATTACCGATTTGCGAAATGTCAGGGTATCTATTTGAAAGAATCAACAATATTAGCAAGCATGATTCATTTTCTTGGAGTTCGCATAAGAAGGAAAAAATTATATGAAGCTACCGACAAAGTTATAGGATATAAAAATGGGAAATTTTCAAGAAAAAGTCAGAATATCAATCGAACAGTCATTGCCGCAATGTAAGAATGTTTTAATTGATATGGAGGTGTGGAACAAAACTGAATTAATCTATATTTAGAAACGTCTAAAGATGTCCTTGGGAGATGCACTTTTTAATGAAATGCAAACATTTAGCACTCTGACAAATTTAATATATTTGTCTTCATTTGCAACTTCAGTTAGTTACACTACAGAGCGGTCTTCCATGTCACAAGATTTTCCAATTTCTTAAGAGACCAAAACATCCGAGTTGGTATTGATGGACATCTCTCGGAAGAGTTTAAAATCAATGCCGGAGTTTCTCAAAGGTGTATGTTATCTCCTACACTGTTCCTGCTCAATATCAAACATCTATGATCGGAGAAACAATTCTACTTACAGCTTTGCAGACGGCAGCATTCTTATATCCTCATTCATGTCGCGGACTCAAATGACCGCTGCTCGTTCCCAAAACGAGGGAGAAAATCAGATTGCTGCCATCAATGAGGATATGAACGCCATCGTGGAATGGGATGAGGAAAACAATGTCAAGTTTAACGCAGCCAAGACTCAAGTAGCTGTCTTCTCAAGAAAGTAAAGACCGCAGGATCTGACTTTCCATGACAGGATAAACGCTGAATCTGGCCTCATCCATAAGCTTGGCCTCAACGTAGACAATAACATGCCTTGGCATAATCACGTCACCAAAACCGCCAAAGCAGCATCACAGAAGCTGGGAGCACTCTATAGATCAAAAAAATTGTATACACCTCATCAGCTCTTACTGCCCTATAAGGTTCAGATAAGACCATATGTGAATATTTTTCCCATGTGTGGAGCTCGGCACACAAACACTTGCTCAAGATATTGGACTCAATACAGAGCAGTCCGACCCAGAGTTGACTAATGATTTTGATAGCCTTGAACATCGAAGAAAAGTGGCGGACCTACTACGGAAGGTGTTCGAACGAGCTGGCACTTATGATTCCGCCCAGAGCTGTGCCAAGCAGACACAAGCTGCTTTTTAACATACGATTCAGTTGCCAACACCTAGGACATCACTGTTGCAGAACTCTTTATCTGGAGGACTGCCTCGCTCTGAGATGGACTTCCGAGTGACGTCTTTCTCTAAAACTACAACCTACAGCGCTTCAAGTCCAACGTCCACCATCTTCTAGCAAATCAGAGCTGCAATAATTTAATTCGAAACTAATTCACGAATATGCCTCCGTAAAAACTAGACACTATTTTTTGTTGTTGTTTTGTTTCCTGCTTTGTTTCAGCGTCCCAGAAGCTTGGTGCACTATTTCGCAACAAATAACTGTTTACACCGCAGCAGTTGCTCTTGCTGTACAAAGCGCAAATAGGACCGTGCTTAGAATATTGCCCACAGATCTGGGGTGCCACACCAAAGCACACCCTAAAGCTGCTGGATTTCATTCAGAAGAGAGTTGTGCGTCTCGTCGGCGACCCGGAGTTGACCCGGATTCTGGAACACCGCAGACATGTGGCCGAGATGTCCCCCCTTTTATAGATACTTTCACGGCAGATGTTCCCAGGATTTGGTCCGCCTCATCCCGCTCCTGGCAACGCCTGTCAGACATTCATGACAGATGGCAAGAGCGCACCAGTTCGTCGTACAACTGGAAACATCTAGAACATCGCTTTACAAGAACTCCTTTGTCTGGCGCACTGCATCACTGTGGAACTCACTCCCAGGACATATGTTTCCCCCTGATTACAACCTACAACTATTCAAGAACCATGTCAATCAACATCTTCGCACACACACCGCTCGTCGAGCGCCATAGGATCTCTGTTTAGTGTGTGCCATGCCATAAAAATATCGTTTATTGCTTAAATGGATGCTTCCCGCTTGGATAAAATGTGTGTTTATATTTGTTAAAATAATTAAATTTTTGTGTTGCATATATGGTTTTAGTTTTGCCTTAATTTTAATAAATGTAATGTATAATTATTAATAAAATAAATTAAACGGCATACAAAAATAATCAACCTTCCCAAAGTAGCGGCATTTTGAGTGCTGGCACCAAGGCACATATGTTCAAAACAGCCAGGCGGCCCAAAGGACAATGGGTTTTGCCCTTAGAAATTCTATTATAATAGTTATATTACAAATATTTGTATTATAAAAAAGTCTGATTGTTCTTTCTATGAAATAGTTAATAGTGTCGTTAGCACATGCAAGCATAAGGAACGGTACGTGCATGTATAATCAGCAAATTATTAGTCATTGGCAAACCTGATGTATTAATACAGTTACTGTTTGTAGATCAAATTAGTTTTATATGTAGAATCCCAGAAGAAATGTATTACAAGAGGGTCACCAATATATCAGACACGTCATCTATTTTAACCTCTCTTAGTATTTATTTATTTCATTCAAGTATACCCCATCAGCCTTGGCCAATTAAACATAAATTCAACATCATATATAACAGCTAATTATCCATTACCTACCATATAATGACAAAGTCGTTTGCAATTATATTATTTTTCCTATCATTTCAATACAATTCACTAATTTTATGGATAAAAATAAATTAAATTGACGAGTTTCAAAGTGCAGTTCCACTTTAGCTGCATTACAATAAATTGACCATTAAATTACTACGTCATAGATTAAACTAAATTTCATGGGTACACCTACCATGCAATGCTAAATTTTGAAAATAATAAAATACACGAGGAGGCGAAGTATTATTAACATTAGGGAAAAATATTTTGCTAAGCTTTATTCAAAAAGATAATAAGTGAACCAACTCACATAATCTAAAAGCTTTAGAACCAGTCGTAGGTGTCAACGACGGAGGTTGCTTTTCTGAGCTCGCAATCTCATTTCTACCGGCTACTTGAGACTCTCTACGAACTCACTCTGTCGCCGATCAACTCACGAAACAAAATAACAAACAACTAAATTAGATTTTTAAGCGAGAGTGAATTTCAAGTAGAAAGAATGTTAGATTCGCATTGAGAACTAGTCAACTGACTACCGAGGTTGATATAGAGGGCTGACTATTTACTTTTTTCATATTTTCGTTGGACAGTATAGTGCTTTGTACTTCAGAAGTACCTTCTTCTTCTTGATGTTCAAGACGCTCAAATAATCTGTCGTAGTCGTCTTCTTCATCGTCTTCCCAAGGATTCTGATATTCATTGAAATGTTGGTTTTCATTGGGGTTCCGGTCTTCATCGAAAGATTCGTCTTCTTCATTAGGATTCAGGTCTTCATTGCATTGTTCGTTTTCATCATTAGGGTTCTGGTCTTCATCGAATGATTCGTCCGACTCAGTATCTGAACAGTAGTTTTCAAAACTTAACGGTTATTTTTCTGAAAGCGGACGCAGATCATCAATATGCACTTTAATCTCTGCATCGCCTCTTTTTATTATGTACACAATATCAGTTAGTGTTGTAACTATTTCAAAAGGGCCTTCCTATGACAAGCCAAATACTTCATCTCTGAAACATCTCTGAATTACCCTGTCACCCGCTTTAAAAGTTTGGGGTTGTTTCATGGCTCCGGTATATTTTTTCTGCTTTCTTCTAATTTTTTCTAGCCGGTGCGGTGGTCTCTGATATGATCATGGTTGAGTATGGGTACTTTGAAATTTGGATGATTACGGTCTCCTGGAGTCGGAAGAGAGTAGCCAAAAATACTCTCTTCTGGGGATTGCCCGGTTGCAGCATTTGTTCTGTTCCTTAAACAAAAAAGAACGCGGGGCACATATTTGTCCCAGTGCTCGATAAAAATGCTTTTAAAGTTTTTTTCAATTCTTGATTTCTACGTCCGACTGGGTTTGCTCTTTGATGATATTGCAGACGTAAAATTATTTATTTTGTGAAGATTGCAATATTTTTGAAAAACACTTAAACAAAATTGTGGCCCGTTGTCTGAAATTATTTCTACGGGGTACCCTAACCTAGGACAAACCTCTGCGTCCTGAAATTTGGTAATTTCGTTTGCTGTAGCCAAATGAACCACTTTTGCCTCAAGCCATCGAGTAAATATATCTTCCACGACAATTATAAAACGATTTCCACTGACAGATTGAGGGTAAGGACCAAGAACATCGATACTGAAAATTTCACCCGGATTATTTGAAATATGAGCCCTTAACGCTGCGTGTGTTTGTAAATTCCGACCTTTAACAAGCTTACATATCAAGCAATTTTTTACATACTTCGAGACATCTTTTCTGATTTCCGGCCAATAATAAACTCTTGAAATTGCGTTAAAAGTTTCATCTCTGCCAGGATGACCACCAAAAAGAGAATCGTGATAAGAATAAAGAACGCGGTCAATGACATTATATGGCAGGATCAACTGATTTCCGTCACGCTTGAACAAAAGGTCATTTTTTACAATATAAAAATGAAAAAACTGTTTTTCAGAATCAGATTCCGTTCCGTTTTGTTCTATATATTTCCAGATACTTATATCTTGCTGTATTCTTTGTGAATTTATTTGAGCTTTAGAAAATTCTTGGTAAAGAGAATCATCAATAATTGGAGAAATCAGTTTTACTTCAAGAACATCTGAGTCTATACTATTGTTAATATTTGATTGAGTTATGTTAACATATGAGGTTTAATTATCTGAAGGAAACAAGCTAGTTAAATATGTCACCTCTTCAGAAATCGTCTCATTCCTTGAATTTCTGGAAAGAAAGTCAGGCAATTCGTTTAATTTTCCTGGACAATGTTCGATATCAAATGAAAATTCGGCCAAAAGCAGCGACCAGCGTGTAAGTTTTGCTCTTGCATCAGAATTTTTATTCAATCATAAAAGAGCACGATTATCTGTGATTAATTTAAATTTTCTATCTTCGAGATATATTCGATATTTTTTTATAGCCCATACTACACAAAGGCATTCTTTTTCATTTATATGATATTTTCGCTCTGTATAATTGAGCCTGGCGCTAGCGTACGATATGATATGTTTCTCACCGTTTGGGCCTTCCTGAAATAACACTGCCCCCATGCCGACCTCACTAGCATCAGTTTGTAAACAAAATGGTAATTCAAAATTTGGCCTATGCAACTGCAAAGGTTGAGAAATTGCGTCTTTGACTTTTTCGAATGCCAATTGCTCTATTTGACCCCATTTCCATTTATACTTTGTTGAAAGTAAGTCCGTCAAGGGGACAGTGATTTCTGCCAAATGAGCAACATATTCCCTCAACCAGTTTACCGTACCTAAGAAAGACTGCAACTCCTTCTTATTACGCGGCGGAGCAAAATTATGAATTTCTTGCAAATGAAATGTTTGTGGTGTATTTATTTGACCATTAATAGTATGTCCCAAGAAGTCCAAATGGTTTGTGGCAATTTTACACTTTGACACTGAACATTGTAAGTGATGTACACTTAATCTTTCTAGAATCATTCTCAGGTGCTTTTTATGTTCTGAATGATTTTTTGAAAATATAATGATATCGTCCAAATATACCACCGCAAATTTGTGCAAAAATCCAGTTAAAACTTCCTGAGACATAAGCTTTTGGAAACTACTGGGAGCGTTCTTTAGCCCAAACGGCATTACCGTGAATTGATAATGCTGTCCATCTGAAGTTGAAAATGCAGTGAATGGTTTTGTTTCATTTGAAAGGCCAACCTGCCAATACCCACTGCGCATGTCTAAAGATGTAAAAACTGTTGCAGTACCAATCTCTTTTAATGTTTCATGAATTTTAGGAAGTCTGACATATTCGTCTTCCGTAATATCATTTAATCGTCTATAATCGTCTATAATCTGGGTTTTTTCCGACTCTCTCTATAATAACAGGTGAACTCGAATATGGAGAGACTGCGGCAAGCATCTCACCGATTTGTGCATTCATTATTCTTTTCTTGTGATTACTCATAGGATATGGTTTAACTTTTAGAATTGAATTTGATTTTAAACGAATTTCATGCTGAGTAGATCAAGTGATTGGTCGTTTTGAAGAGTCATCAAAAAGGTATGAAAATTCTGATATAATATCATGATATTCATTTTTTAAGTCTGCATCCAAATGATTTAATGACAATTCTAAAACTTGAGAAGACTTATTTTCAATGTTGGGACTAAAATACGCTGTACGCCTTAATTTATTTCCAAAATGAACACAATGCCTGTTCATGTCCAGGACAACTTGCTGCTCGGAAAACCATGAATAACCCAAAATACAATCATCTGGTAAATTAGGAACAACCAAGAATTCTGACTCCATTTTGACCTCAAGAATAGAGTATTTAACCTTCACAAACCCATGAGTATCAATGACAATAGAACCACAACCAAAATTAATATTTTTTTATGACAGGAGGCAGGGTTTTGAAAAATGTTGTAGATACTAAATTTATTGAATCTCCTGTGTCAATAAGGGCTTTGATTTCAAAATTATTTAAAGTAATTTGAATTTTTGGTGAATTCGAATTTGAAGGAATGTTTATAGATTGCAAATCGGTCGACCCTCCCTGTTGTAGTTTTCCGAATTTGGATCTTGTGGCCTTCTATCGTTCGTTCTAGAATAATAATTTCTTTGTGTAGGCTCTGTATACTGAATATAGTTGTCGGTATTCTGATGTATAGTTGACTGATTTCTTGGATTTTTGAGACATTGGCTGTGAAAATGCCATCCATTACAATATCTGCAGGCACTCGGCGGATTTGATAACGATATATTGGAATTCTGCTGTGCTAGTTGAGTGGTGAACGAATGCCTTTGATTTGTTTCATTATGAGCTGATTGATCTTGTAGTCGATTCGGATTAATTAGCCTAAAGGTCAAATCTTTTTCGATAGTGGTAACTATTTGAAACAGTTGCTGAATGTTTTCGAACTTAAGTCCTCTAACTCTTGATCGGATTTCAAGTACAAATTGTTCAATTAGAATACTGATTAGCAATGCTTCTGGTGCGATAGAAAAGACCTTGTTTCCTTGATATAGGTAATAAGCGATAGAAAAGACCTTGTTTCCTTGATATAAAAACACTGCATAATTCTGTCGAACTTTGATTTTTACCATATAACTGGGTTGTTAGTTGAGCTATAGTTGCTGTGCTATTGAATCTTTCATTGAAAAGAAATTCAAACATGTTCCAAGATACTGGTATATTACGATACGCCTGGAACCATTTAGCTGCTTCATTCTTCAGAGATTGTGTGGCGACGTCCACTCTGTCTTCATTAGATATATTATTTTGGAGAAAGTATTCTTCAAGTTTTGATATAAATAGAGAAGGTTCTTCTGTTTCTAGTCCACTGAAAATTGGACGCGGATTTAACTTGTTGTTTAAACTATTTGCGATTGTCTGTACTGCTTGAAGAAATGTAGACGCCTGCCATTCTGATGATAAATTTGGTGGCGACGAATTACGCTGGATATAATTAGCTTCCATATTGACTTCAGTCTGAACTGGATTTATTTTTTCTTCCTTGATTAGGTGGTTTGTAGAGTTTTCATAAAAATATTCTTGGCGAAATGGATTTGATGGAGACTGCTTATTACACGAATATTGATCTGAATTTATTCTTAAATTGCTTGGGTTGCTTAAGCTTCTTCTTTGGGCGCCATGTCAACGACGGAGGTTGCTTTTCTGAGCTCGCAGTCTCATTTCTACCGGCTACTTGAGACTTTATACGAACTCACTCTGTCGCCGATCAACTCACGAAACAAAATAATAAACAACTAAATTAGATTTTTAAGCGAGAGTGAATTTCAAGTAGAAAGAATGTTAGATTCGCATTGAGAACTAGTCAACTGACTACCGAGAGCTAGCTTCTATTACAACTTAAGTTTTTTTTAGATACAAAGTTAAAATATGAGCAGTAAAAAGTGACGTTTTTACTGACTTACTTCACATACCGTTGTCATACTTTTATATTGTTGCCTGTCTGTGTTTTTTACCTTTAGCATACCGTTATCTATAACATAGGCAACTTAAATAATAAAAAAATTACATTCTTAACAAAATTATGTCTGCGATATGTAAATCACCAGGTTTCGCAAAAAAAAAATATGACTAGTTTCTTTCTGAATTAGAATAGATCAAAGTTCATAATGATGATTAGATTGATGAAAAGCTTAGAAAGGAGGTTTACCTAGCGAGCATTGATATAAAGTTCTTGGTAATCACCAGGTTCGAAAACATGGCATACAGGGACGGATGGGACCCTACTGACTGGCCCGGAAAATCACCTTAGGCCCCCCCCCCCCACCCTATGTAAAAAACTGAGTGGTGTCAATGGTGTTTTCTATAAAATATTTGTTACCATAATAATTTAAATGATGAACAACATGTATTTATTTTTTGACATTACACTTTTTTAATATTTACATTAAAAAAAACATATTACATACGCATTAAAATAAACACATCACTAAGTAGATGAAAGTAAAACTAAACTAATTAAATTAAAAAACATGTTTATAGATATTGACCTATCTATAACTTATACAAAATAAATACAAAATAATAAACTATTAGTACATGAAAGGTAGACTTCATTTAAAGTCTAATTATGTTTTATAAAGTCTAATATGTATATGTAGAATCTAATATAAATGTGACTTTTTTAGCAGCGAGAGCATCGATAATCTTTTGATTATCCACACGATTTACACAATAATTCATCCAAGGGAATTAAACGATAAAAACCTAGGATTTCGATGCATAGGCATCCTCAAAAAAACTACCCAGAGTAGCCAAAAGCGCATTTTCATTAAGCCACTTCAATTAATAGAATTTCCAATTATTCAAAGACAATTAAAAATAAATGCGTGCGATGCTCAATCCCATCAACCAATCCCAAAACAGTATGCTACGGAGCCGAAAACAGGGCCTTCTACCATCGACTTGATCTTCACGCGCTAAATTCAATTTGTTGAGAATCGAATCGTTTCGCAGCGCGGATTCATTTTAATTTCTCAATCGAGAGAACGTCGAAGCCAGGTCAGCAGGAATATCTACAAGGGTTATAGTGCGTAATAAACCTACGATCTCAAATTATTATTATTTTGTTCTTTTTTTTGCTTTGTTTTCGAACAAAAATTAGCTTTTAATCTTTTTCTTCTCAATTAAGGTAACATTTAGTCATTAAATTTCCTTTTAAACGAACTTTGAATTTTTTGGGCAATTTGTCGAGCCTTAGATGCTTGATTTTATTTAATCAAATTCTAAAATTCAGATAGATCCGTTGATCTAGAATAAATCAGATTTTGGATCGAATTTCTTTGTACTTTTAATTGACTGACGCAATAACGTTGTAGGTCGAACTAGTTTTATTATTATTTTCAGTTTTCACAATTGCTGGCTTAGATCTTCTTAGATCAGATAACTACCAGTGTTGTTACAGCCTAGTAGACTTTGCGTTATTTTTAATTGTTTTTTTTATTGCTGCCTTTGATATTTTCTTTACTCGAACAGATTGTTTATTATCTGTATCCTACCGGTAACTTGACCGTGGAGTAAATTATCATATGTTAGGGTCAGAGTCTGTAATTAATTGGTGGCTATAATAACACTAGATCTAACTGGCTTTATATATATATTTTTTCGGCAGTTATCAACGAAGCTTAATTGAACTAAATAACCATAGTTACTTAGTTATACGGCATATGTGACGGATCATGATTCTAGCCCCGTGAATTAGTCTTTAATTAGGTGATTACTCGATCTAATTAAACTTACCTATAACGAGAAGTTATTTGCAGTATTGCTGGCTTTCAACATATTTTACTGACGTTCTTTTTATTAATGCTTTGAGCGATCGTCATTAATTACAACTGATTATTTCGGAATTTGTTTAGATTAAGCGTGTGAATTATTTCACCGAGTAACGCCTACTCTTTTTGTTTAAGAATACAGTGTAACCATAAGAATTGATTTACTGAAATTTTCTCCAATTTAATCCTTCTTTTTCCTCCTGACCAGCTGTGATATTTTTTTATTAGGTAATAAAACCAATCCTTGTTTATTCACCTGTTTTATTTAATTAGAACTTAAGCGAATCTCCAACAGGACAGGCCGTTTCCCTAAGTATCTGTTTTTTATCATTAGCGCTCAATAATTGAAACGTTCTTGATTATTTTTGATTACTTTTTGAATATTTGTTTACCTGTTTCTTTAGTCGTTTTTGATTAATTTTTGAATATTTGTCCTCATCGACTTTAGTTGTTTTCTTTGGTTAATTCGGGTACTTGCTTTATACCAACTTTGATTTTGATTAATTTTCGGTTATTATTTTTTTCCATTATTAATACTGATAAATTGCCGGTATATATATTTAATCTAATTTTCTAACTCATTTTTGTTGTTTTATTGATCGATTTCCCGGATAGAAATAAATAACGAATTTTTGGTATTCATTTATTTTATCGCGAAGCTTAAGCTAAAACGAGTTCCATATTACAACTTTGGGGTAATTCTCGCATGTGCTGTCTAAAAGCCCGTGGCGCCTTAAATAAATCAACCCGCACCCCTGCTCTCCGGCATTTGAGCTAGGGCCTAATTTATACGCTCCGCGACAGCTCGTTTTAGCCTACGCATTCAATATCTAATTTTTAAATTCTCGAATTTAATTTTTTTTGTTCCTTCGATTTGAGATTATTCACTCCCAGTTCCTTCTAAGCTGGAGTGAAAGTTTGCGCCCATTAGAAGTACAGAAAGGGCGTAATAAATTTTTGGCGCCCAACGTGCGGCTTTTGGCATCGATATACGCTAGACAAAACAGCTGGTGACACGCTTTATAACAATTTCGAATTTGACTATATTAAGAAAAATAATTAGAATGTTTCCCAAGCATAAAATTGCATTGAATTTAAATTAGTAGTAATAGACTTGACAACGACGCAGTCTGTAGCTTCAAAGAATCGATGACTTTTCGCCCGTGCCCCGTGCGCCACGCGAGTTTGGGGGAAATACCTAACTGAGATCGAGATTCGAGCGGCAGCGACAGATATTATTTTGACATGCCTCGGGGTATTTAATTATTACAACTTGGCAACCCTAGACCCTAGCCCTAGCACCTAGTCACTTAGTCACTTCACTTACCATAAGAAAATCTCTTCTTTACTTGCATCCTCAATAGATTCATAATATCTATAATAGATATTATGTATCTACTGTATACACCTATTTTTCAGTACACACACTGCACTTAATTTTTTAATAATCGTGTTATGATATGTTACTGCGTTTAAAATAGAAGTATTAGGTAATTATCTAGAATCGTTTCTTTCATATCTATCCATCCATTAACTTAAACTTACAGAGACACAGATACAGTAATCAGTAATGACACTCACTCGTATAGCGGAATTGCTGCGTTGCCAGTTGCAATTGTTTTGTTATTTGTAACGTTTAATACCAGGTTTCTAACCTACTTATATTATATACTTTTTTATTTAAAATTAGATTTATATGGGATAGATTAAGATTGACATTTCCTCCAAGTGAGAGAGTAATAATAATTATAGACCGAGAGCCAAGAGTCAAGAGGCCTCAACAAGTTTTATTAACACGCGGTATTTAATTTTTAGGCCTGTAGCCCATCTGTAGTTTGTAGCAGTAGCGGCCCCATGATACCCAACAGTAAGAGGCCCCTCGGGAAATTTCCCGTTCTCCCGCCCCCCTCCCCCTCCGCCGCTCCATTCACTGAAAAGGATATTTCCCAAGAAGTTCCCAAGTGGAAGAACAAAATTCTCAAGCAGAAATTGAAAATCTAAATAAAATTTTTCAAAATCTTGCTACGCTTTTCAGTTTTTTATAAAACATTTTTGTTTGCAGTGAAAAACAGTGATAGATAATCTAAGAAATAACGGAATTATATAAATTAATTATTTTAACTATTTCCCTCGTATAGGCTAAGTAGATTACGATACGACTAGAATCACAAGAGAGGGAGCGGGCGAGGAAGGATGGCTTAGAAAGAGTGAATGGACATCCCTGACAAAGGATATACCACTTCTTGGGCTCCCCAGGGACGGTAGAGTCAAAAGATACAATTTTGAAAAATACTTCACCACGGTCGTAATAAGGAGTTGAGAAGAATGGAAAAGAACACCACTTGCATTCTTACATTGCAGCAAAGTGCCATAAAATGGTATATAGATGGGTCAAGAACTGAACAAGGGAGCGGAGCCGCAGTATTTGGGCCAGGAACTAAATTTTCCGAAGCAATGAGAAAACAGCCGGACACATTCCAGGCGGAAATTAACGCCGTAGGAATATGTGCGCAGTTCAATATTAGCTGAAGCTATAGGCAGGGGGACATTGTCATCTTCTCAGACAATCAAGCAGCCATCAAAGTGCTGAACTCATCAATAATCAGCTCCAGAATGGTATGGGAATGCCTTGATAGTCTTAACGATCTAGGCAAGAGTAACAAACTATCCCTTCAACGAATGCTAGGACACGCTTGGATAGAAGGCAGCGAAAAAGCAGACCAACTGGCAAAAATAGGAGCACAAACTCTGCATTTAGGACAGGAATCCTTCTGTGGCATAGGGATGCACACCTATAAGGAAGACTTCAGGAAAGAAAGGTGAACCAAACAAATTAGTGCATGGAAACGGCTTTTTTTATGGCAGTGGCACACACACTATCCTATGGCGCTCGACGAGTGTAAGAAGATGTTGATTGACACGGTTCTTGAATAGAATCTGAATGAAATCCAGCAGCTTTAGGGTGTGCTTTGGTGTGGCACCCCAGATATGAGAGCAATATTCTAAGCACGGTCTTATTTGCGCTTTGTAGAGCAAGAGCAATACTGCTGCGGTGTGTAGAGTTCTTTGTTGCGAAATAGCACACCAAGCTTCTGGGAGGGTGATTTTGCGATGTTAGCAACATGGTCATGCCAGGACATATTGCTGTTGACCGAGACACCCAGCAGTCCGATTGACGACGATGAAGGAATGGCCAATCATGCCATAATGATGTCAGGGCCCGCTGTATTGGCCCTCTTGGTAAACGTTGCTGCTTGAGTCTTTGCTGCATTGAACTGGACCAAATTTCGGTTGCTCCAAGTTTGAACTTTCTCCAGGTGGTGAGTCTCAGTCTCTGGAATGGGTTTTTCTGATCTAAAGTGGGAGACAAGGGTACTGTCATTTGCAAAACTGTAAACAGGATTATTCGTTTCGATCAGCAGGTCATTAATATAGATGAGGAACAGAGTTGGTGAAATTATTGCGCCCTGAGGTACGCCCGCGTTGATGGTGAAAGTGTCTGAGCTGACATGTGTCGTGTCCATCAACTGCAACGTACAGAGATCGGTTCTTAAGGAAACTGGCAAGCCAGCTGCAGAGAGAGGCTGGCAGTCTGAAGAACGGCAGTTTGTTGAGTAGTCCGTCATGCCAAACTCTGTAGAATGCCTTTGAAATATCCAACGCAATCGCTCGAGACTCTCCGTAGTTCTCAATTGCTCCACTCCATATGTGAGTGACATAGGCCAATATATCTCCTGTCGATCTCTCTCTGCGAAAGCCGTATCCGTATCGTCTCCCAGGGTTAAGGGAATCATAGATGCTTCTACGTGCCCTTTACCCAAAAAGATCAGAAAACTTTATAACACTGAGTAAGAACAATCTCCGCATCCTCACCGGCTCTCTTACGGGTCACTGCCGGACCAGGGAAAGAATAAAAATTGAAAACGAGGACAGATGCTGGTTCTGTGAGGAGGGGGAGGAAACCCCGGAACACCTTCTCATGAAGTTCGCGAACAGATGAATGGCCTGCTTCGGGCAGCTTTTGGCGTCGGAGCGAATCCGGATAAATCTGGTTCGTGACCTGCGGTGGCTCTGATACGAAGGACAGTGAGTGTGCAAATGCCCTGATATTGTGTACTGTCGCATCGCGTTGTATTCTGTATCAAATAATAACCGAGGAAAGCGCATCAGCGAATTCTTTTTGAATCTCTCCGGAACCTTGGGCCCGACAGACTACTCGCGGCTGCAGGTGTGCAGCGGCTTTTGCGTTTGATGTAAAAACATCAAAACGATTTTGCTGAGTGACTCTACCAAAGTTTACAGAATAAATATAAGTTGCCTCACTCACTGTCGGGACTTTGATGCATTCAGATCACAAGCGTGCAGCAGATACCTGCATATTCTGTAAACATTGTACTTTGTACCGTCAAATACCGTCAACAACTGTGTATGCGTATGCAGGGGCGGACGCTGTTCCTTCGAGCGGGACGAGGAGGAGGGGTCTAGCTGGTTTTGCGTGCTTCGGGAACTTATATTTTATTTAGTAAACTTTGACTCTACCCGATATTGTTGCTTCGGGTGCTGCATCGTGGAACAAGAGGAACCTCCATCCATAGAACCATCCAGACTACTCGTGTTTATCAAAGCACTGCAGCTGGATGATGTACTCCGATTGACTAACGGTGGGACCAAGCAAGGGGTACATAACTGATCTATACAGCTCGCGGTGTACTAATACCTCCAAGATCATTCATTCATTTATTCAAGCTAAAAACGTAATTTCTTAAAAGCAATACTACAATAATTAAAATTTAAAATATTATTTGGAGTCTTTCTTTAAACGCACATGCTTGATAAGCTTTCTGACATATTATGCTATCACCAGACTTCAGGGTAACTTCTCCATTGATGATTACATCTCTGAAAAAAAGAAATATTAAATGAACTATAAAATGTGAACTAAAAAATGGAATATCTCTGACTTATGGCAGTATGTCATAATATATTTGGATGGTTGGAATGGTTTGCTTCGTGGCTTCAAGCGAATTAATTGTACTGGGAAACTCACGGTACTCGCTGTTACCTAAAACTATATTTGACAGCAGCGACTAAATCTAAAGAAGCAATGGTAGATGAATGACTTACTTGTTGTAAATACTAGTCCAAATATTATGAAAACTATTATTGAAAACTGTAAATTTAAATGATTAAGTCAATATACCCTTAATGTATAGTACAAGAGAACGTTAGATAGCTTCAATATTAAATAACGTATATGTTATACACAGTTAACAGAGAGACCAACTAATTATCAAAAAGCTCAAGGCGGTAGGGAGAATAAATTGTCTATTATTATGCAAGTGGGATAGATAATTGATCATTACCGATGACCAAATGTTTTAAAACAGGCAAAGCTAATGAAAATAACAATGTAATAATCAATTGCTATAGTAACCAAAATATGAGCATGTTCCGTCCACACTTCTCGAGTCCACTCGGACGTGAATTTGAGAAAAGTATGATAAAAGCGTCGTGTATCAGTTCTGACAATACTAAAAAACTCTAGACTGACCCTAAATTAGAGTGAAAATAATCTATTAAAAAAATGTATAGCATAATGTTGATCCTGTTCAGAGATATGCGCTTTACTCTATGGAAAATTATCTTTGCAAAAGAAAAAAAAATTCAATGATTATAGCACGGAATAATTCAAAGAGCAGTTAAATTACACGAAAAGCAAAATTTGCTCATCTGATTTCACAGCTCGAGTTCTTGAACTGATCAATAGGAACTCGTGGGTAGGTCTCCAAGCAACTTCCAGAGGAAAATGTACAGAACCAATGAGCACGAGATACTCCATTGATAGAAAAAGGTCTATTTTATATACTTATACACAACCGAGGAGCAAAATGGGCTTCTCGGGTGGAAATCCTACAACATAAACATATTCAAGGCTTTAGCTTAAAAGCCAACAGGCAAAGAAAAAAAATACAAAAGAAAAATTATTTTTAAAGGATGTTTATCTGCTTATAGTGCCAAAATCAGCTAGACTGCCTCCTAGGATGGACGAGACAAAGTCTCTGCAAGAAGGATTAAAGAAACATCAGCAAAAATCCACGTGCGACGGCGACGCATGGACAAAACCAAAAGGCAACACAACCGACTAAGACAGTCGAAAATCCTAGTTATGGAACCAAGGCAATAAAACACCGCCTGGCAAGCAGAAGATTCCCACAAGGTATTTCACAAAACTGCAATACCTTGACGACAGCATTGCATTGCATATATGAAACATTCATCCAAGATTATGACCTGACAAATCCTACTTAGCTAAAATACATGCCCTGGTCATAAATAGAAAATGAACTTAATAATTTCAATAAAACAGGCTTCCCGATTAGCTCTTGCACTGACTAACCACGTGCCAAGACTCCGCCAAACTCGCGGCAGGCATATTCGACATTAGAAATGTAGCCGAAGAGAAGTTTCGATTACTCCTAAGAGTTAATTCAAGCAAAAGAGTGCAAGGACAAACCCTCAAGAAATGTAATCAACAGTATCCCGTGCTCCAAGAAAAGGATATGGAATGCATTGGCATTAGTACCCACTACACCCATACAAGGTATGTGTTATAATATTAAGAAATCATAGCATCATTTAAATAAAAAACTTTGAGCTGGTTTAATGTGGTAAACAAAAAATATATTCTCGAAATAAAATTGGAATTTATGCTCCTGAAACTCACTTAATACTTAATATTTCCTTTCATTTAAGACAAGCACATGTGTGACCCCCACCGGAACGACGTCTATGGTGATAAATGGCCACAAATAACTTCCACCATCAAGTAGCAATTACAAAATAAGGTAAGTTTAAGTGTTACAAAATACTTATAGCGAGTTTCATTTGAAGGTTGTTTTCACCTTCTTTTATACTTTAAAAGCTCTAATTAACTCCGTTTCTTCCAGGAAAGTTAAAAAAATTAAGGAAACTAAATGGAGAAAAGTCTCGACTACTCCCAAGAGCTAATTGAAGCAAAAGAGATCAAGAAATTGAATCAGCAATGTCCAGTGCTCCAAGAAAAGGATATGGAAGGCATTGAAATTGGAATCCACTACAGCCGTACAAGGTATGTGTTATAAAATTAAGAAATCATAGCACCATTTAAGTGAAAAAATGTGGTTAACAAAAAGTATATTCTCGAAATAAAATTGGAATCCATGCTCCTGAAACCCACTAAATACTTAATATTTCCTTTCATTTAGGACAAGCAGATGTGTGACCCCCACCGGAACTATACGACAGTCTATGGTGATATATGGCCTGAAATAAGTTCCACCATCAAGTAGCAATTACAAAATAAGGTAAGGTTAAGTGTCGCCAAATGACCTATCGCGAGTTTTATTTCATGCTTATTTTCATTCCCTTTTACTCTTTAAAAGCTTCAATCAATTACGTTTCTTCTACGAAGGTTAAAAAGATCATTAAAACTAAATGGAGAAAAGTCTGGATTACCTCCAATAGCTAATTCAAGCAAAAGAGAGCAAGGACAATTATTCGTCTAGAAATGTAATCAACAAAGTCCAGTTGCTCCAAGAAAAGTATACGTAATGCATTGGAATTGGAATCCACTACAACACCCATACAACCTATGTATTATAAAATTAAAGATCATGGTACCAGTTGAGTAAAAACTTTGAGCTGGCTTAATATGATTAACAAGAATTATATTCTCAAAAAAAAAGTTGGAATTCAAGCTCCTGAAACCTATTTATTATTAAATATTTCCTTTCATTTAGGACAAGCACGTGTCTAATCCCTACCAAAGATGAGTTATCGCGATGAGTTATCCCCTTTTAGACTTTAAAGGCTCTAATCAACTCCAGGCTAAAAAAAAAACAAGAAAACTAGATGTAGAATAGTTTGAATTACTCCCAAGAGCTAATTCAAGCAAAATAGAGCAAGGAAGTATAGAATTTTAAGTAACAAAGTCCAGCTGCTCCAAGAAAATGATATGGAAGCATTGGAATTGGAATCCACTACACCCATACAAGGTACAGTTGCGGACGAAAAAAACCGGACACATTTTTTTCTACAATGTATTTCAGGCTTTGACACCTGAACTTTACCTGAAAGTTGGAGTGACAAGAAATAAAATGTCAACCGTTATCATATTTCAGAAATACTAAAATAAAAATAATAACTTTTATCATAATGAACAGACTACTGAACAACAAAAAGCGAGATTGATGGTGTTATTTGAGGAGGGTCGCAGCATGAGGAGTATATCGGAAGAAATAATAAACTTACCAAAAAGTACCGTTCAAGATTTTGGCAAAATACCGGCTCTTTTAAATAGATTACGTGGAAGTGGCAGAAAAAGAATATCAAACGAGGAACAAGATAACAGACTAGTAGCTTTTGGGTTAGTTTGGGTTAGTTAGGAATTTTATTTTTCAATATGACAACTGCCCTGTTCATACGGCAAGAAGAGTTTTGGATTGGATACGAGAAAACAATGTAAACGTACTACCTTGACCTTCAAGGAGTCCTGATGTTAATCCCATAGAAAATGTTTGGGGCCACATTGTCAAAACAATGAATAGGGCAAATGATTTCCGTCCACAAAATAGTGACGAATTATGGAACAAAATTCAGGAAATATGGAACAACTATACTGCAGATTATTTCCAAAGACTGGTTGCATCTATGCCGAAACGTTTGGAGCTACTGGTTGACAAAAATGGTGCTGGAATTAAATATTAATTGATTAATATTAATGATATTTTTATTTTTTTCTGTACAACTGATATTAGATAATTTGAAATCGAAATAATATACCTATCGAATATGTTTTTTTGTAAAATGATGCATTTGCTTCTTGTCCAATAATCAATAATTTGACCCTTTGTCTTCATTTAACCAATTAAAAAAAAACACTTTTTGTTTAGGTAGGTAGGTTCCTAATCGGCCATAAAGGTAAAAAGCCCAATTTACCCAATTTCGAAAATATGACAGAAAATGTTAACCTAGGTGTCCGGAATTTTTCGTCCGCAACTGTACGTATTAAAAAATTGGGAAATCATGACAAGATTTCAGGTAAAATCTTGAGCTAGTTTAATATCATTAACAAGAACGTGTGTGAACCCCTTCATCCTTTCCGAAGGACACTTAAGTACAAGGAAACTACACTACAACGAGACGAGAAGGAAAACCGGTGGATTTTACTGTATGTGACTAGAATATCCTGATATAATTTTTGGGCTCCGTCTTTATGTTAATATTTAAACAGCATGTAAATAAACCCTCATGACTATGAACGACGCTCAATTCTTGACGGAATGACGAATGACAAAAAGTTCTACAGCAAAGATGGTGTAGATAAATTTTGATTTAATTGATTAGAAATCAAGTATACAGTCATTTTCTGACTGTTACTAAATTGTTAAATGCAGATTACTGTACCGGGCTTATACCATCTAGTTAAATGACAAGTTTCAGGGTTCCAGTTTTCCAAATTTGAAGAAATGCCGGCTAGGAAAGTAACTAACTAGGATCATCCTATATACTATCTGTTAAGTGACTTACTACGAAACTCTCTCGACTACGTCACTACACATATGATGTCTAATATACTTATACAATGATGAACCTACTAAGTGACCACTTGTGGAACATGCTCTCATAAATGTTCTGATATCTATCTTATACAAAAATGTGTAATATGTAGGCCATGTTGGCAATTTGAGACAAAGTTAAAGATAAAGGAAAATATGCTAAAAGTGCTAAAATATATTGAAAATATTTACATACCCTGGCAAGTAGTCCGCGTTCACACTGCTACTCAAAACGGTATAGACTGCACTTGGACCTTCCTGAATTAGAACAGTTTTATCCTCTTCACCCATATTAAAAACGAGATAATACTCTAAATCCCCATCTGCGGAACTTCGCGTTACTTCTAATACATCAGAGCCAGCCTGATTTGCTCTTATCGTATTAGCAGAGAGTAAAAGCGATTTTATGTGTATAAGTTCTTGGAAAATTCGATAGTGGCTTCTATTCGCTACAAGCTGACCCTGTAAGTTGGTTTCCTTGTATTTTTCACTGACTGGGAGCCAAGTCGGTGCTCCATTATTAAATCCGGCATTTACAGAGTCATCCCACTGAAACAAATATGAAAATACATGTAATCACGAAAATCTCCTTCGCTTCGTAACTCCTTAATGATATTTAGTTATTAAAAATAAATCAGTTTAGCTTTATTATTATCACAACGGTAATCCGCCTTAGTTGGCGTGCAGGTTATCTACCTCAGGTTGGGGATCGATCGCAGGTGAGAAGAGATGATAAAGAAGACACTTCATTTAAGCACAATAACAATGTCTATTAAAGACTAGATACCCGATTACTACGCATGTCTTTTCGATTGAGGTATGCTTTTGAATTATTTATAGATCTTTGGTCACTATTTTATAATATAGTTTTTTTAAGTTGTGTTATGATTTATTTATGGTTAGCTTTAATTTATTTTTACTCAGAGTTTACGCTGCACTCTAACTATTTGACTGATTCTACTTTGAAATTATATTTCTTAGAACTTTGACAAATTTATCGCAGGTTCGACTCTACTACTTTAGGTAGATAGGCCGAGTTCACGCACATGTGCTGTGAAACTCTGGTTCAGGTAAGAAATAAGGTTGCAGGTTAGGACCTTACGCACATGTGTGCTTGCTGGGAACTGGTTTGGGTGAGAGACAAAATCTGCCGAACTAATGGTTCGCTTTAGTACTTATATAATAAAATTTGCTGATCGTTTCACGTTTAGCGTTTATAATCGCTTGCGTTTACATGATATATTCCAAGTTCAAGTTCAAACTTAGAGCAGGGTGATATTTACTTAGTAGTTTATGCAATTTAGTAGTTCACACTATTAACTTTCCATGGGTCTTGAAGCATCACAATACCTTTTTACGAATATAACTACTACAAAAATTCGATTTCAAAGTTTCGCTATGTCTCCGCACTTGAGTTACTAGACAGAACGCAGTTCGGAAAACCTCCTTAAGAGATAGGTGACGCATTGTAGGATTAATCATTAGAGCTGCCGCGTATTATCATATCCATGTTACAAGGGCCACCATAACTATCTATACTTGCCTGATACGGTGTCCTCTCAAAATCTCTACTGGTTTCGTTAAACGTTGTACAGTCGCCAATAGCGCTGGGATCCTGCCCCTGTTCACATGTGACTTCTCCATCTTCTTGTCCGATCTCTTCTCCCATATAAGTTATACTGGTACCCGGAAGAAACATTAATATCATAATATAACCGTCAATTTTCTTAGCACCAACTCTACTCCCAACTCGACGATTGTCGTGATTTCCGGTCTGGAACAATAAAAATAGTTCTTAATTTTGCATTTACTTAGATTAAAAGGCTTCTTGGAAGCGGCCCCAGAAATCTGGATCGGGATACTTTGATACTTTTGAAGCGACTATAACTCTGACGTAGGCAGCTATAATAAGATAATAAGATGCTTTATTGTCAAAAAATTTTAAAATTTGTAGACAAAGCTAGAGCTAGAGTACAAAACATACAAAAAAACACAAATAGAAACATACAATAAAAAGAAAAAGAACAACGTAACTATACAAAACTTTATACAATTGTGCAAATTGCACGTGGTCAAATTATATAAAATATTAAATATCAAAATATTTAACATCAAATCCTAAACACTAAAAACCAATTAAATGGTTGTCCACAACAAGCCCCAAGAATTTCACAGATTCAACGACGTCAATAGTGCTGTTATTAAGTACAAAAGATTGCAACGTACTTTTATATGACGTTGAGACACAGGAATTAGAATCGCACCATGGTGATTAAGTCACTAGATACAGTTCTGTGAAGCGCCGTAATATATGGATTGCTCCAACTGAAACTAGTATCGTCCGCAAAGAGACAGACTTAACCGCCATAAATGTCCAGACAATGTCGTTGATAAACAACAGAAACAAAATAGGGCCTAACACTGAACCCTGGGGTACTCCACAATCTATTGGCTTGCAAGAAGACATCGACATATCAACCCTTACAAGCTGACTTCTGTTAAGATAGGACTTAAACCATTCGAGAGGCACTCCTTTGAATCCATAGTACTGGAATTTGTTAATTAAGATATTATGATTTACACAATCGAAAGCTTTAGAGAAATCACAGTAAATTGTTGCTGTAGAGTGATGGTTGTTCAGGTTGGAATATACATAATTAAAGAGGGAAAACATAGCATCATTTGTGCATTTGTTACGTAAAAATCGAAATTGATGGGTAGTAAGTATTTTATATTTAGAGAGAAAAGATAGAAGCCTTTTTTAAACCAATCATTCAATGATCTTTGATAATGTGGGAGGGAGTGCAATTGGGCAATAGTTCGAAGCTTGGTCTTTATCTCCTCCTTTATGCAAAGGAATAATTATTGCTGTTATCAGCGTCAGGTGTCCTGTAAATACAAACAAGATAGCGTTATATTAGGCGATGGAAAATTCAAATACTTTCTCACAATAAATTATCGAACTTAGTCACTGCGGAAAAGTCGTTGTTAGTACACATTATCATACTACCTCCATGAGATAAATTACTTCTATTAAATCTAGTTGCTGTCGTATAATTTTTGATCAACACAGGCTCATCAACATTTAACCAATGTTCAGTTATGGCAATGATACCTGGAAAATTAAGCACTTCTAATAAAAGAAATGGTTCATCTGTTTTGTGTCTTAAGGATTGACTATTAATAAGAAAAAGACTAAGCTTACCATCATCCAATTTTTCAGAGGGTGCTTGATCCTCTGTTCGCGTCAATCTATCTGAAAATTCCCTCTCTAACCGGAGAGCCAGTAGCAAAATAATTGCTCTGACTTTCCCTAACCTTTTGAAGGTGTTGAAGTCTCTCCGATGAAAAGAAAGACCTGAAGGCAGAGAGATCCGTTTCAACCTCAGCAGAACCAATACCGTAGGCGTCGTTGAAGCGATAATATAACTTAAGCAAGAAGTCCACGTCACTAGAAAGTCTCTCCAAAGCTAAGGCTAATTTGGTATTGGTATGCCCTTCAAAACATACACTGGAGGGTTGGTCATGGAGATAGGCAAGGAACAGCCGAAGAGCCTTTAATAAGGAGGGGTCCCTCAGTCCAGACAGCAAATAACGTCCATTAGTCGCATCCGAATCTCGCGACAGCCGCACTATAGGTGGAGTCATCGGGTCCTTATCCAGTCCACTATCCCTCTTCGCATTTTTTTCCACAACAACCTCCAAATTCTCTAGCGCAAGAGACTTACAAGCAGCCAAAGCTTCCCTGTCAGAGCCAACCCCAACAGACCTCACCCCTCCAGGTATATGTACAGATGTTAAGACAGAGCGTAGTGGTAGGCTTCGGCCGTCCAAAGTGCCTGGTACAAAATGTTGATAGCCAGTGGACGAAGTACTTGCTGCAGGCGGCGATACCTTTAAGGGTGTTAAAGATGAATTGGCAGTGGCTATTTCAGTACCCGGCGACAACATACTTATGTCCTTAAGCTGCTGTAGGTGGCTTTTTTTCTGCAACCAACCAACACCAACTTTGAAATCGGAGGGCGAACAGTCTTTTTTCTTCAGCATTGGAAAGCACCGGATAAAGTCAGTATAGTTCTAAGTTTTTCTCTGGCATAGTGTGCAAGCTGGTTTGGGGTATAAGGAGGTGGGATCTTGAACACTAAGACATAATGCCAGTCTTCTTTTATGGGGGATATGTGAGGTGTTTGAGTAGTGACTTTAGGAGAAGTAATGCCTTTGGGAGAAGTAAAAACCACTGTGTCATGGTTATCTGTATGCTCGGTCTGAGTCGAAATCGATTTTTTTACTGTTGGTGGGTTACTCCTAATAATTGGCTTATCTTTGGCAGCCAACTTTTCTGTCGTGAGTGCCATTTGAGTTACACTTTTTCGCATATCGCTCATTTCCTTTAATAACTCTACCTTTGATGAGTCGTGAATCTGAACTTTAACAGACTCATCATGATTGTCCATAAAGACAGATGACAGATTAAATATATCTTGCTTCATTTCCTTGATCGAATGGAATAAAATAAAGTTTCTTGTCTATTATCAGAGAATCTGGTATGGCTCAATTTTTTTATATAAAAATTTCCATTTGGCGTCATGGTTACTTAAGGTGTCGTAAATTTCAGAAATGATTGGAAGAAGATCAATGTTCTTCCTTAGACAGGTTCCCAGATCTTCGACATTTTCCAGAGAGATCTGCGATTCTTCTAGCTGTGACACCTTATCGTGAAGATATTTTAACGTGAGAGAGTCACAAACACTGCTGAAAAATCTAATATTTTGGAACTTTTGTTGGTAGAGCACCTTTGTGGTTGCCTTATCCAGCCCAGTACAGGCCATACAAAAATTCCGGCGATATTCCCCGCTACAGCGAAGTTTATATTTATCCTTTTCTGCGACGATTCTCTGGCAGGAATCACATTTAAACTCAGCCATTTCGATATTAGTGTTCAATGATTTTAGATAAAAGTCAATGGTAGCTGAACAAAGTCAAGTTTGTCTAAACATGAACCAATAACAAAACAAACTATAAATTAACCGGGAGCACACGCACAGCGAAAGTTAGCACGCCGTAAGGTTGAAGTTCAATAATTTAAATAAAGGTAAAGGTCAATAGCGACTAAACAAGGTCAATTTTAGTCAAACAGGAAAGTTTAAACTAGCACATCGACACGATCTCGGGACAAAACAGAATATCAAAACAAATCAAAACAAAACAAACACTCAATATCGGCAGAGCCATTGAATGAACGGAAACACCACCGTCCCGTATAATTGCTGCTAACTAGAAATATGCTTTCCGTCATTACTCCAACATGCATATCGTGAGAGAAAAATATTTTTCAAAAATGCTTAAATAGAACGCTTTTATATCGTATGCTACTTTGATTGCCTTTAAGTAATATGTCCTTCCTATTGGACGTAGGTTCTAATATTTTTGGGAGCAGAAGTTTTAAAAGCACATTGTCGTAACATAGGTTTTATAGACTTTTCTACTTTTTTTTGATAAATGCCTAGAACATTGAACCACAATATCTTTGGATAAATGCCTAACTATTAAAATTTAAGGATTAGAATAGATTTAGAGTAGAAAAATAAAATCCAATAAATAGTTGCCAGAAACCAAAATTTATTGTAATCTACTACAGGAGAATT
Source organism: Pissodes strobi (assembly GCA_016904865.1). NCBI lineage: Eukaryota > Metazoa > Arthropoda > Insecta > Coleoptera > Curculionidae > Pissodes > Pissodes strobi. Next base: position 3,757 of record MU184288.1, on the reverse strand, counting down.
TCAAATATTTTGTAGTCCCATCACAGAACGAATTTAAAAATTTACTCAACTTTATTTCTTAATCTTGTTTATTTGACCTTCTGGCGAAAATACCCCCAAAACTGAAGTTGTTGACTGGAAAACTAAAACTGAAAAATTTATTTTTAAACATATTCTATTTTTCATTTTAAGCGACACAAAATCATATGGTCCAATTATGTTATTACGTTTACAGATCTAGATGTGATGAAATATACTATAATTTTTTTTGTAATCAGTTGAACAGTCTGTCAACATATTGTGGGTGCGTCAAACGTATGCAAACAAGCTCCTACGCACGTTTGAATTAGATTATTTACATCAAAAATCTTATCTAATCCTTAATGTATTGATTTATTATACTTTTTGATAACGATGCAGGAGGATATTTTTGGACTAACTGATGCGACGCGACGCAGGGCGGCGGCGCGGGCTTACTCAAAAGCACACTATTAGTTTAAGAGGAGCAAACTGTGACTCGGACCATTACTTAGTCCGCCTACGATTTAGATGCCGCATCTCAAATCAGGCAAAGAAAAATAACAAAGGAACACCGAACTCATCGTAGAGAAGCTTATGTCCTTTAGAAAGAAAAAAATACCTACCAGGAAGCTCTAGCACAAAAAATAGAACAGGGAAACAACATAGAAAAAGAGACAGTACAAACAGAATGGGAGAGAATCAAAAACATATTAACAGTGACAGCAGAAACAACAATGGATCACAAACAGAGAACTAAGAGGAGTGTCTGCAATTAATTCAGAAAAGAAACCTGGACAGAACTAAGTATCTGGAAAGACCAACGAGAATTAAAAAGAGCATCTAGAAGAGTCAAGGAGACAGGCCAATAGGACGTTAAAAAAGAAAAAAAGACAGCATACCAACGCAATTATTTTAAAGGCCGAAGAAGATTTTAAGGCAAACGACCCTCGCCAAGCGTATAAAGGGGGTGAACTATTTCAAACGGGGATACAAACCGAAGACTACGCTATGCAAGGACAAGAGTGAAAAGATAGTGGAAAATACAGATCAAATTATTATGAAAAGATGGGGAGATTACTTCCAAGATCTAAATCCCGATAATAATCAAAATGAAGATATACCCGATTATGGATTAGATCTGGCAGCGAATGAACCAGCGGTAGAACCACCATCCTTAGAAGACACAAGAAGAGCGATCCAAAAGCTAAAAAATGGCAGAGCACCTGGAATTGACGATATCCCGGCAGAAATTTTCAAGTATAGTGGAGAGGAACTAATGGCGCTAATATTAAATAGTATGGAGCAGTGAAGAACTTTCCCAAGAATGGCAAACCAGCATCATCCACAAAAAGGGAGACAAGGTGGTGTGTGAGAATTATAAAGGCATCTCGCTACTGAGCACAGCCTACAAAATCTTCACAACCATCATTTAAAACAAATTAGAGCCGAAAATATTTTAAGCGAATACCAAGCTGCTTCACCGTGAAGCAAATTAATGAAAAATTCTGGGAATACGATGTCAATCTCTATCAACTCTATATTGACTTTAAGCAAGCTAATGATAGTATTAAGAGAGAAAAGCTTTATTCGCTATTACTAGATATTAATATACCACCAAAGCTAATAAGGCTAATAAGACTGACCATGACTAACACTCAATGCCAGGTAAAGATGAACGGAGGTAAACTGGCGAATCTTTTAGAGTATCCCAGGGACTGAAGCAGAGAGATGGGCTGGCCCCAACTCTCTTTAATACTTTAATTTGGCATTGGAGAGCGTCATAAGGAAGGCCAGCGTAAGCGTAACCTCAACGATAATAAATAGGTCAATTCAAATTGTCGGCTATGCAGATGATCTGAATATAATGGCAAGATCATCACTCTCTGCAAAGGAACCTTTCACAGAAATAGAAAATGCAGCAAAGGAAATATGCCTCGTGATTACTGAACAAACAACCAAGCTACTACTGCAAAGCAGACAACAACGCAATCGATTAGGCCAAACCATCACATTTGATAATTACAACTTTGATGTAGTGAAGGACTTTACCTACCTCGACTAAAACCTATCAAATGCAACGACGAAACTTAAGAAATTAGAAAAAGGACCAGTGCAGCAAATAGAGCATACCACTCAATACTACCCATCTTAAAATCGAGAGATTTGCACAGGAACACCAAAATTTGAGTCTACAAAACAATGATCCGCACAGTTTTGACATACGGAACTGAAACGTGGCACTCTAAGCTAAAAACGCGGAGCTTTTAAACCGATTCGAATGGAAAACCCTAAGAAGGATTCTTAGTCCAGTAAACGAAGGGGATTTCTGGAGGGCACGCATGAATCATGAAATATACCAGCTGTATGAGGAACCCAGAGTTTCAATGCATATACAACTGATGCGACTGAGATGGGCTGGACATGCCCAAAGAATGCCGGACGACAGGGTTCCAAAAAAGGTGCTCACAGGGAGACCTGAAGGAAAGCCGAAGCTGCGCTGTGAAGATAGGGTACGGAAGGATGCTTAAGAAATACTGGGTATAGGAAATTGGAGACGTGCAGCGGTGGATCGGGACGGATGGTGAAGAAGGATTGAGGAGGCCAAGGCTCGATATGGGCTGCAGCGCCACCGTAGTAGCAGCAGTAGTAGTAGTATTATTTTTAAGTTGTACAGGAGGATCCTGTTATATTTAGCAGTGTGACCAAAGCTTCGAAAGCAGTTTTAGAGGCATTCTTAGATAATCCTATTCTCTTGCATTTTGACTTGCTCCGGATACTACATATTTTAAGTAGGAGTATATTATAGAGATTTTAGGATATGTGACTATAAAATTATAACTTAACCGACATATCAACAGGAGGTCTCCTTACTTACGTGACCTGCCTGTGGACCAAAGCCATCGAGAGCTACAGCGAATCTCATGCAGTGCTTTCGAAATATTCAACGCATTTGATAGGGTGTGTCATGGATTATTAAGCGAATTGATAGCATACGAACTACCAACAGTACTGCTTTTATGGCTTTCCAATTTTATAAGGGATCGAAGCATCTGAGTTGGTATTCATAGACATCTCTCGAAGAAATTTAAAATTAAATTTTGGAGTTCCTCAAGGAAGCATATTATCTCCCACACTGTTCCTGCCCTATATCAACGGTCTCTTCGATTATATTATATATCCTGAATCATGTCGCAGACTCCAATGAACATTGCTCGTTCCCAACGCGAGCTTGAGGCAGATTCCTGCCATCAATGAGGATGTGAACGCCATCGTGGAATGAGGTGAGCGAAACAATGTCCAGTTCAATGCAGGAAAGACTTAAGCAGAAGTCTTCTAAAAAAAAACACTGCAGGATCTGGCTTATAAATGACAGGACAAACACTGACTCTTGCCTCATCCAGAAGCTTGCTGGGCATCAACGTAGAAAACAACATGTCTTGGCGTAATCACTTCATCAAAAATCGCCAAGGCAGCACACAGATGCTAGGAGCATAGGAGCATTCTATCGAGCAAAAAAGATGTATACACCTCATCAGCTCTGATGATTGCTCTATGAGGCCCAGATAAAACCATACCGTTCCCATGTGTGGAGCTCGGCCCCCAAACATTTGCTCAAGACATTAGACTCCATACAGAGGAGAGCAGTCCGTCTTGTGGATGACTTTGAGTTGACCTTGATAGCTTTGAACATCGCAGAAAAGTGGCGGACCTATCTCTTTACTCTCGACACTACTACGGAAGCTGTTCGAACGAGCTG
>MU184287.1:61581-114839 GCA_016904865.1 Pissodes strobi | reverse complement strand
TTTGCTTAAAATGGCTGTGTTATTGCCTTTGTCAGAGGACACAACAAGAAGATAATCATGTTCTCAACAATTCTCAAACAATTTTAGTCACAGTTTTTTCACTAATCACGACCTAATGTCGTTGGGCCCACTGAGTTCAAAGAAAGCCGACGACAGATGACTAGCTGGTATTGAATAAGCTGTGATATTATGTTGAATTTAAAACACCGTTTTTTTTTTCAGAGTAATATTTGGCTTTATTTTTATAAATACGTATTCTAATTAATTCCGATCGGGTAAAAAATAGTATGTGCAACTCCTAGGAAAAGCACATTCCTGGACTCCTATATTGCTGGCGTCGGCTGCGCCTCATCCAACAATTACCACAATGGTCCAGGAATGTTTTGCTTTTCCCACTAGTTGCACAATATACTATTCACTTCAAAAATCTATGTAAGATGAAACAAATGTTTATGAATGCTGGTTTGATTACGTTCAAACTATCTTCAATGTGCGTTACACAAAATACCTATGTGGTGAAATTCCGACTTCGTCTTCTTAATATTCCTGACCTTCTAACCTATTTTCAGTAGTGTCTTAATATCTCAACTAGGCTAGATGTCATTGCTTTGCACCTTTTTCTTACTAAATATATTAGCTCGACATGTATTTTCTAAAATATTATATTTTTGCAGTGGGTAGGCCAAAAGGCCAGCATTCTGCGCCAAGAGGAGGACCACCCCGTTCTTGGACCAATGCCGAGCTGACTGAGGCTTTGCAACATGTCTGGAATAAAAAAATGACCACCAGCCAAGCTTCGAGGATATTTGGTATTCCATATAACTCACTACTTATGTATGTTAGAGGTAAATATGGCAAGAGCCTGAAATTGGAACAACTCAGGAAAGATTGCATAGGTGGCCCCAATCCGTCGTTAGATATGCTGAGCAATTTGGGCAGTAACAACAACAACAATAACTTGTCGAAAGGCGGGGAGAGAGAACAGGAGCAGATACAACCGAACACAAGGCCGTCTAGTACCGATCAGGACCCACCTCCACCTCAACATCCGGTGAGTCGCCGAGAAAATAAATAACGTGTTTAAGTACTTATATGGTTTGAAGTGGTACTGGAAATGGCATGCTAAGAATCATTTACTTTAAGTCGCATGTATGTACAGAGTTCATCCGTATATTTTGGACCATCCATAGCGCCTTTATTTTAAATTGTCATAGGTTTCACGAACTGTCAGGATTTTTTATTAGGCCGAGTAAATGAGCACACCAAAGCTGTTAAAAAATAACAACTTTTGTTTTTAAATGTATCGCCCTGTATAACGTTCGCTAATCGTATAGTTGATGCGTTACTGATTCCGAATGTACTATGTTTGATAGATTAATATTCAAAATTAATCGAGAAAAATGACAAAAACCGTTCCATAACATTAATGTCATAGAAAGAGAACGCTATGAAATAACGTGTTGGTTAAATGCATTGATCTTATTGCACGGTTTTTGTCATTTTTCTCAGTTAGTTTTGAAATAGAGGGATCAAATCGGGTATATTTGAAATCAGTAACAAAGGAACTACCTGACCAGCGAAGTATATACAAGGCGATCCATTTTAAAAAACACAGCTTGATATTTTTTAACAACTTTGCGATGATTGTTTATTTGTTCTAATGAAAAATCTTGGCGCTTCATGAAAAATCCTACTAATTTGGTAATGTAAAGATTTTTCAAACTCTAAAAATAAAAGTGCAGAGAATGGTCTAAAATATGCTTAATATTCTGTACAGTTTTTTTCGTATATTTTGGAGCACTCTAGAGATATTATTTTAAGAGATATTGAAAAACTTTAAAAACGAAACTGGCAGGGTTTTTTATGAACCGCCAGAATTTTGTATCAGATCAAATAAATAAGCAACGCAAAGCTGTCAAAAATATAAACAGGTATTTTTTTCGGTACTGATTGTGAATATACTTAACTGCGAAAATGATAAAACTCTTGTTCTATGACATTAATTTGTTAGGAAGAGAATGATATCAAATAATGCGTTGTTCAAATGCCACAATTTTTGTCATTTTTTCAGTTATTTTCAATGTTAGAGGTATCGAACCTGGTAAATTCGTAATCAGCAACGAATATAATAGGGCGATCTATTTAGAAAACACAAGATGTTTTCGTACAACCTTTATTTGCTCCACTCGATGTCAGATTTTAAAAATTCATGAAAAATATTTCAACTGAGGTAGGTAGTTTAAAGTTTTTTTTACTCTTAAAGTTAAAGCTATAGGTATACTCTAAAACATGCGGAAGAACCTTGCACAGTGTTGACCAAAGATTTTTACGCATGCTTGTAATTTTTAAATCGAAATTATAACGGTTGTATATAAGGTCTTCTGGGCCATATACCCTATGGCAAAATATTTTGTGGCGTCACGTAGCGTAGGTGACCATTTTTAAAACCTAGTTCTACTCTGGTATGAGTGTCATGATATTCGCGGTATAATTATCTGATATTACTTGTTACGAGGCATAGGCATTTATTACAAATAAATATACCTTCTAGGCGGCGCGGCGGTTACATTGGATAAGAATTCGTACGAAAATTTGTTCGTAAGAATTCGTACGAATCAATTATAACGAGTTCTTACGACTTAAGTGGTTACACTGCTCGGTTTCATTTATACGAATACAGTAAGAATATTAACTTATTATAGAGTGATAATGGATTCTATCTCACAGTTTTATTTTTTAAAAACATCACCATTACTGACAAAAAATAGAAGCAAGCCAATATCTTGGTTGTTTGTTGAGCGATGTTTTTCATTTTTGGTAGGAGGCTGTATGGTTATAAGACGCACATTTTGCCCAGGGTAAGAAATGCGATACCTCATAGACGTACGTTTTAAGGGGGTTTGATCTTTTTTTTATTCAAGAATAAACTACCTTTTGGACAGTATTTATTTCAAATCTAATAAATTATATTGAATCCTCCTCATTCAAGATACTTTAGTTCTAATTTTGATAAAGATTGATACAGAGTGTGTCATTAAAAACACGACATTTTTTATTTTTATTGTTATTTTTTAAGTGAATACTTACGATGCCACTGGATAAAAAACTGGTTTTTGTCAACATTATAATAATCGATTTCTTCTTCGATACATTAGAAATCGACGTAATATACAGAAAACGTAGAAATAGTGAGATTAGTAGGAGATGGTACGCGAAACTATCGAGAGGCCGCACAAGAAGTCAATCGGAGGCACCCTGATCACCACGGTTTCTAAAGTAAATCGAATGTTTAATCAACAGGGTTCTGTGGTACAGGAGAAAGTAAGATGACAAAGAAATCGTCAACAGGATTCAAGAATTTTAAATCATTTCCTGGTGAATTCAAAATCCAGCTTTGATAGTAGGCGGAAGAGTACGGTTTCAAAATGTTTGAAAAGAAATGGTATTAAACCGTTTAAACCAAGATTTTTACACCCGTTACAACCAGGTGATGATAGGAGAAGAATGGAGTACTACTGTTTAACCATGCAGGCTAAATTTTACGAAGATCACGGTCTATATGGCAAAATATTATTTACTTATGAGGCGACATTTTCTACCAACGGGACAGTATCACTGAATAGTGACATATCAACAATTTTGACGTGTAACCTAGAAATCATATTATTTTGTTTCCATGTCCATCTTAGTTTTTTAATCTTTATAGTATTCTCCTGATTGGTGCATTTAAACAGTACGATTTATACGAGATTATATTGCATTAATTAGTAGACTAACGGCACCCGAGTATATTACATCGTTTTCTAATGTATTTAAGAAGAAATCGATTATTATAATGTTGACATAAACCCGTTTTTTATCCAGTGGCGTCGTAAATATTCACTTAAAAAAATAATATTTAAAATAAAAATGTCATATTTTTAATGACACACTCTGTATCAATCTTTATCAAAATTGGAACTAAAGTATCTTGGATAAGGAGGATTCAATATAATTTATTAGATTTGAAATAAATACTGTCCTAAAGGTAGTTTACTCTTGAATGAAAAAAAAATCAAACCCCATTAAAACGTACGTCTATGAGGTACCGCATTTCTTACCCTGGGCAAAATGTGCGCCTTATAACCATACAGCCTCCTACCAAAAATGAAAAACATCGCTCAACAAACATTTAAGATATTGGCTTGTATCCATCTTAAGTGGGACACCCTGTATATATCTGTACAAAATTTCATGATTTCTTACTTTTTAATTATCTTTGGCAGTTATTTGAGTACATCAACGCGAGCGAAGCCGCGGGTAAAAACAGTCCTATGTTCTTTACTATACTGTTGAAAATATCTGTACAACATTTCATGATATCTTACTTTTTAATGATCTTTGACAGTTACTTAAGTAAATCAACGCGAGCGAAGCCGCAGGTAAAAACTGTTCTGTGCCCTTGCGACGCGCTTTCATTGTAATAACAATATAATAATTTTTTTTTTATTTACAAGGAAAATTAAAAGATATTATATGCTCGTGGAGCTATTAGTGTACAGGGTTTTCCCGTATATTTTAGCACCCACCTACAAGGGTTATTTGAAAAGATGTCAAAAAATGGTAAATACAAAAGTTCTATCTTTTATCCTAATTCGTCTGTATATCCTATCAAAAATGTAAACTTATTCCTGCAAATGTCAAATTTTGGCAGGTTGTCATTTTTTTTAAATGGAACACCCTGTATATTATTTAATATTTAAACAGATATACTTTTCGCGATTTCAAAAATATATAGTTTGCCTATATTTCATTAACCCGGTTTCAAAATATAAGCTTTCGAAATTTTAAAATTTTAATTAAAGAACAGTTAAAAGAAACATTTATATTTGCAAAAATTCTACAACTATTAAGTAGCTAAAAGACTGTAAGTTAAATTTTCAATATAGCCTCCTTGATTTAAAATGCAGTTCTGAACATTTCTCATAAATTTTCTGTGAATGGCTTCGTAGGTCAAATTAGAACAATCTCCATTTAAATCATTGATCGCCTGGCGTATTCTTTCTTCCAAAACTTCAATGGTTCTGGGTCGATTGTAATAAATCTTATTTTTAGGTAACCCCACAAAAAAAGGTCCAGTGGCGTGAGATCAGGACTATTTGCTGGCCATTTCAATTGTCCACGTCTCCCTATCCAAAAACCATACCTATTATTAAGAAAGTTTGTAACTTGCATAATATTATGTGGCGGGGCGCCATCTTGATCCCATATTAAATTAGCATATGTATTAACAGGCAGTTGTTCTAAACACTCCTCGATTTCATTTTGCAATAATTCGTAGTATTTTTGTTCTGTTAGATTTCCGTTTAAAAATATGGGCCCAATAATTTGATCATCAAGAATACCACACCAAACATGAACGGACCTTGTATCCTTGTATTTTGACTTCCTGAGTGGCATGCGGGTTTTCTCTTGACCAGTAATGCTTGTTTTTTCGATTAAACATTCCTGCGGTGGTAAATGTCGCCTCGTCAGTAAAAAGTATGTTTGATACATTTAATTCATTTCTTAATATCTACTGTCCGTTGTATTTCTTGGCAAAATTCCAATCGGTCCCTTTTATTGCCATCACTTAGTTGTTGAACTGGTAAAAACTTATAAGGTTTATATTTATAATGTGAAAGAACTGAATGTATTTTATGCCATGATTTATTTAAAAAAAATTGCTGCTTCGGGAATTGAACGCTCAGGGTCTTCTAAAAAATATAAATATACCTAATTATGGTTAGAAAAGCAAAAGTTTAAACAGGAAAATACCTTCAAAATAAAGTAAAATATTTAAATATTCTTCAGTGTTTCTTTCCACTGTTCTTACTTTTCGCTTAAGTGATTTTCTTTCATTTATTCATTTAATTGTTTTACAGTATTTATTATTGTCATACGATTAGGAACTGTCCTATCTGGAAACCTTCTTCTATATTCATTACAAGCTCTTGAAGCACTCTTCCCATTTATATAAAATAATTGAATCATATCGAGTTTTTCTTGTTCAGAATAGCCCATCTTATAATAATAAATTAAAACAACTCGCAAGAATTCTCGTTTGACAGGTAAAAATCAAATGGCATCGTTTAATGTAATTTCTGATCATGGCTAACTATGTTTTAATGCACATTAACTTTAAAATTTCAAACGCTTATGTTTTGAAGATGGGTGGATGAAATATAGGGAAACTATATATTTTTGAAATCAGGAATAATATATTATTTTCTATTTATATATGAAATAATATGGGGGGGGGGGGGGTTCCATTAAAAAAAATTGACAACCTGCCAAAATTTGACATTTGCAGGAATATCTTTGCAAATTTTAAAGGATATTTAAACGATTCAGGAACTTTTGTATTCACCATTTTTTGACATCTTTTCAAATAACCCTTGTAGGTGGGTGCTAAAATATACGGGAAAACCCTGTAGTACACCGTACACTTACCGAATTCGGCAAGGTCGGAATGCAATGCCTTGTAGCAAGTTGTAAAGTGAGCGCTCAATTAACCGGAGAAAGGTGCATTCGACGCCACCAAGTTCGTTACGGACCAAACTGGAGATCCCCGTGGATATTCGTGGAACCTGCTGCAACACCTTGCCGGTAAGAATCGCAAAAGAAAATATTATCACCACCAAAACTAGTAGAGCTGAAAAATTGCGAATAGTGAATTGTGGAACCAAATAAAACGCCGCAGATACAATACTGTTGAAAAAGGAAAAAATGCGAATTAGGCGGCAAGAATAGCCCTGAATAAGAATAATAAAAGTTGTAAATTGCAATCAGCGATTCGAAAATTTATATCTATAAACTAAGATACGACACCGACAATTATTGTAGGCAGTTCAAAACTAATCAACTAACAATGAAATTATAACTACTAAATAAAATTGTTTTTATTACGCATGCATCATAATCAACGAGTATCGGACGCTGCAGCGTGCGTAAAATGATATTTATGATGCGCCTACTTTTTTAAAGGTTGCCATAGAAACATTTGATCTACGTTTTTTACCTAGATATTTACCTGCCGTTTAAATTACTATATGTCAAAATGAAGGAACACATTTATAAACAACATTGCTTTATTCTAAATAGTAACTACGTAACTCAAAAAAGTAAAGCATTTTTGAGAATATGATGCATTTGTAATAAAAAAAATAGCCTATGATATACGCTATGCTCCGCTGAGCGTCGTGTTTTGAAATATGTCGCGAGTGCTTTAAAGGCCCTCTTATACACTTATACCATAATATACTATTATCTGAGGATGACCAAAACACTTTGTTGTTAAGGGTAAATAATGAAATTAATATTCAGCACCAGTCAAGTGCTCCTGAGGGAAGCAAAAAACTTAAGTTGAGTTTTGTCTACCGCGCGGGATCGTGATCACGTAAACCGCAGAGATAAAATGGGTGCAAATACAACAAGGGTTACGCTACCAACTCAAAAAGAGACAGTTATTTCATAACAAACATTTAAAACTAAAAATAATTTGGCACTTAGCTTGCATAGAAGTTTCACCGTCAGGTGAATGCAGACGGCTTGTTCCGGAACCACGCTGGGTGGACGACCCTCCTACGGCCAACACTTCTAGCTGGTCCAAAGGACTGTCCGATTACCCCAGGTAAGCAAGCTCTGCTAAGCAAAATCTACAGCAGTTCAGCCAGGTAGGCGGACCATCAAGTTCCCACCTGGTGAAAAGGCTTCCAAATTCTCGCCCGTTGGTAGGACCCTAGGAATGGAAACATTCCCTAGTAACGAGTCACAATGATATGTGAATCGATTGCTATCATATACTATATTTCCAAAAAAATAATTCAGCAGTATCCCAAATTTCAGATTCAAGAGACAGGGTAGTCCCCTTTTTATTTTAAATCAAATTTTAAAAATGAAACAAAAGTAAAAAACAAAGAATCAATGAGAAAAGAGTAGTCTAGTAATAATATATCAGAACAATCGAAATATTACAATTATAGCTTAATATTAGTTATGCAAAAAAAACTAAATAAGATTCAGTTCGCCCAAGGAAAGCCGACATCATCAGTTAAAAATGATATTAAAGCCCTTTAGAAAGAGGAAATAAGCAGTCCAAGGCTTAGGACCGAGTTTGGCACAGCAAAATAAACGTAAATAATCGTTGAGAACAGTAAATAACAGCAATAGAACAGAATAATAGATAAATGACTGTAATTAAATAGATTGTTTCTAGTCTGGTACAAATAAAATGCATACCATATTGATAAAAGAATTCAAGTAAGATCTAAATAACGAACAGAAGGCACTAAAATACACTTTAATGAAAAAACATACTAAACAAATTTGTCAAATAAATGGTCTCAGTGACCCTCCAATATTATTATCAAATAAAAAGCATAACTCTTCGCGAATTTCAATAATTCAAGAGAAAGGTTCAAGTACGGACCACAAAGCGAAACAAAAGCACTAAAATATACTTAATTAAAACCATCGTACTAGACGAATTTGGCAAATAAATGGTCCGAACGACTTTCCAGTATTAAAATTTTAAAAAAGGCATGTCTCAACCTTTAATTTAATAAATCGAGAATAAGGTTCAGTACGGTAAACAACGATGAACGAAAATACACGAAAATATGTAAACTGCATTAAATAACACGATAGGATGGCTGCTTCCTTTCACAACGGAAACTAATAATAAACAAAACTGCATAACCTAAACATTAACAACCGAATTTCCCGGTTTAGTGTCCAATTAATAGTAGAAATCAACTACCCATATGAATCACTAGAAGTTTAATTGCAAGATTAATAGTTAAAATTAAAGATAAAAATAATAATTTCCCATTGCATCAATCCTAATTTCGGTAATACAATAAATTCTACAAAATTAGCGGCTTAAGCATTAATCGCAACTCATGGCTGTGGAAAATAGTTGCCCTTGATAAAGCGAAATAGAGATCAATGGTTAAATCCTACACTCGTTGCTAAACCGCCTCAGGACCGTCGAGTAAATCGAACTACTAATATTACCGAAAATCTGCATAACATTTCGTCGGAAATAAAGTAAAATGATTAATTTTTCTAATTGCAAAACCTCAAGAATAAATAACAACGACTATTTTATTCAAATACAATAGCTTCAATTGACCTAACTAACTTGACATCATGCCGATCAATCAAGCCAATAAACTAAGACCGAAATGAAAGATAACGATTAACTAAATCAAGCGCGAAGCTCCGTGAGTAATTAAGCTAACCGAATACAAAATCCATAAGCCTTAATTGCTCTCTAATCAAATCGACGTCACGCCGATCAATCGAGCCACTGAATCGAGTACGATATGAATGAAAACGGTTATTTTTAAAGATTATTAAATAATAAACTAGGCCATCTGAATAATAAAAAGAAACCCCCAACCTTAACTAATATATAATTGGGATGACGTCAAGCCGATCAATTAAGCTTATTAAATCGGATCCGAAATGAAAGAAAAGCGAAATAATACAACCATGCAAATACTAAAGATACAAGAACGCAAAACATCTGCAATAATTAAAGAACCTCTCTTAAAATAAGGGCACACTACGCGACAAAAAACCTAAGTATTACAATGGCGACCGATATTGGACAAGCAAATTCCCAAAAACCTCGTCGCGCGAGTTATTCCTGCATCTACGGCACCAAAATTTCTACGTCGTTAGTCGACAAAATCCAACGAAGGTATCTGGAATTAAACCTGATTTTTAAATGTATCGACTTAACAACTGAAATGCTTGACTCCAAAAAGGCCCGACGCGCAGATTACACACATCATGCAACCCACAAAACATGAAACTGTTGTTAACTCGGTACTGTGTGCAGGCTATAGAGTGTGACGAAGGCACCAGAGAGATATGAGGTTGTATTAAATCGCAGATCTAAATGTCGAACTGCAACTTAAGCCCGAAGTAATACCAGTGGCGTACTAAAAATTCACTTCTAGTTAGCGACCCAAAACGGAATGTCACATCCTTTACTATACTCGTTTAAAAAAAGTCTGTAAAAAATTTCACGATGTTCGGTTGAGTAGTTTACGCGTGAAAAATAGGATTAAAACTAACCGTAAAAATCAACGCGAGGGAAGTCGCGGGTAATTACTAAAAGTGTTATATGTTCTTGAAAATATCTGTACAAAAGTTCATGATGATCGGTTGAGTAGTTTACGCGTGGAAAATAGAATCAAAACTAACCGTAAAAATGAACGCGGGCGTCCTGTGTCCTTTACTATACTGTTGAAAATATCTGTAAAAAATTTCATGATGATCGGTTGAGTAGTTTACGCATGAAAAATAGGATTAAAACCAATCGGAAAACTCAACGCAAGCGAACCCGCGGGTAAAAGCTAAAAGTGTCCTATGTGATTACTATACTTTTGAAAATATCTGTAAGAAATTTCATGATCTTACCTTTTAATGATTTTTGGTAGTTATTTAAGTACATCGACGCGAGCGAAGCTGCGGGTAAAGACTAAAAATGTCCTATGTACTTTACTATACTCTTGAAAATATCTCTACTAAAATATGTTCCAGGACATCTGTTTCCCACTAATTACAGCCTACAAATATTCAAGAACCATGTCAATCAACATCTTCGCACACACACCGCTCGTCGAGCGCCATAGGATCTCTTTTTAGTGTGTGTGCCACTGCCATAAAAAAAATACGATTAATGTACAAAACAATCAGGAAATTTGCATAATTATTATGCAAAATCTAAATACTTACATTATGTAGGTAATACCGTTGTTAACTGGGTATATATTTACAATGCTTAAATTATTAAAACGGATGCAGCCCCTTCTCCAGGCTTTAGGCCGCCCGAGGCGAGCAAAATTTGGCCGCCCCTTACAACAGACAAATTAAGGTACTTCTGTTCGTTCTAGAACAGTGGTGCTGGCGAAGGCTGATTTTCACATGTCGGCCGTGCACCGACTGGGCACCTACCGTGTAAATCCATTCTGATTAAAACATTTTATATTGGGATTACTGTCTTTATTGTATTTTAATATTTTAGCCATTATAATTTTAGTTTTACCTGTTTGAAATATGCAGTAGATTAGCGTAGATGAAAAAGGTGTATACTCTATTTCGAAATGGTGCGGAGTAATAAAACCTACTTATAAATGCAAAACGCTAACAGAGTGGTCAAATAAATTTTTGTGATTTCTAAATATTTAGCCACAACTATTATAGCCTGCTGTATTATATTTTAACCATTCCACCCTGTTTTGTATGGCAATCCCGCTGCAAACAATAGGCTTTATTAGCAAAGGGGCCATTTTCTACCTGCAGTAGCGTACGTTTGGGTATTTAATTTAAAATACCTGTTTTACCTAAGTACTTTTATTTATTCACTTATTTATGTATATTCAAAAACAGTTAGTATTACTGTAAGATTTTAGCACATATAATATTTATATAATAAGGTATAAGAATTGCGATTTTGTGTAAACAGTTATGTAGAGAACTATGGTATATCATTTTCGTCGTCAGAAAAATCCGTCGAATCTTCGTCATGTTCCAAGGATATAATTAAAGGCTCTACAATTAGGTGAATTAAATGGTCTAGTTTCCACATTTTTTCTTCTTCTTTTATAACATGCTCAATACACTTACGCCATTTTTCAGAATCGACATTTTTTAAAGATTCCTCAAAGATAATTTTAACATCTTTAAACGTCGTGTTTCTCCTTGCTACATAACTTTTTACTTGGGCCCAAACAAGTTCAATGGGATTTAATTCGCAATGATACGGAGGCAGACGAAGAATAGTAATATTTCGTTTCTGTGCAATTTTGTCAACTACATACTCGGTGAAACGAGCTTTATTTGAGGACACTATGGACAACAGTTCCTTTTTCACCATACTTTCATCAAATGGTATGTTATTCTGTCTAAACCACTGAATAATATCCGCTTTTCTCCATGAATTAGTTGGTATTCTGTCAACTTTTCTGGAATGATAACTCGCATTGTCCATCACTATCACAGAATTAGGTGGAATGAGATCTAACATTTGTTCAAAATATTCTTCGAACACATCGCCATTCATGTCTTCATGGTAATCGCCAGAATGATTTGACTCAAACATTAACAAACCGCCCTCAACAAAACCATCAACACTTCCAAGGTGTGTAATAATCAGTCGCTTTCCTTTCCCAGATGGTGGTTTTAGTCTGGTGGACCAGCCTTCTAAGAATGCTTGACGAAAACTTGAAATATTTTTGCCTTGCCAAATTTTCCCAACCGTATATCCTTCATTAAGCCATGTTTCGTCCAGATAATAAATCTTTCTATTCTCACTTCGAAACTGCTTTATCTGTCTTAAGTAATGTCTCCTCCAGCAAATAATTTCATGTTTTTCGATTAGGAGCTATTTTCTGCTTTGTTTTCCCAGCTGAAATTCATTTGTTTTAAAGTTGTCCACAATTTCTTCCTGCTTATCGTTGGAGACATATTTTGGTCTTGCTTCAAGGCTCCTAAAATTTTGTCGATGGTTGGTATTTCCTTATTAAAATAAAAGGAATGTACTGTTCTTCTAATTATAAGTTTGTAGTCTTCATCGATAGGCACCGTCTTTCTTCCTGAAGATGGTATAGGTGGTTTTACAGCTCCACTTTTTCGTTCACACCTTAATTTATATATCGACGTTTTTGAAACACCCGTCATTTGCGAACACATTTCCACCACAGTATCAACGCTATACAGAGGATTTTGATGTTTGAGGGCGTCATATACATTAAGAATAATATTCTTTTCGTTAACAGAAAATGGACATTTGCTCGCTCGTTTCACTGGAGAGAAAACTGAATTAGCCATTTTAATTGAAACTATGAAATGAAACAAACACACTGTGTCTTCTTCGGAAGAACAAATATAACTGAAAAATTACAATTACTTAAACTTTAGGGTATGCATACAAAAAATCGTCAAATTTGAATGTTTACAATAGTAATAAAAAAACCTAAGTGTCATAAATATAATGCTGGGAAAGTCCGAGTATTAGGACAGGTAAACGTTTAAAACATGTACGTATATGTACGTAATTATGTACGCCTATGTATCAGCCATCAGAAAATGATTTATTACTTCGCATCATTTCGAAATAGAGTATAATTACCTTCATGTCCCGTCAGCTATTGTACTAAATATAAACTATTGCAGCACAAGACACGCCTCCAGCGACGTCATTGCAAAATATAATCGGCATCAGCACAATCCTACAAATTCTAATCGTCTGCAGCACGCGAATGCATTTGATGTCTTCGCGATGCAATCGATTTGCAGCATGAGCGTGTTGGTCGAGAGGTCTAGATGGTTAGGTCTCAACTCGGCAGCGGCAGCTTTCGGCGGCGGCGGCTCGGGTTCAAACCTCGTTGCTTTTTTTATTTTTTTAATGTTAAGGTTCTAAACAGTTCTTTCTAGATTTTGGGTATGTCTTGGGTTAGTTTGGGTTAGCACCTGGTTAGTTTCTATTTCTTGAGCCCCCGTAGCGAGCGGAGGGCCATGCGAAAAGTGAAATATCACTTTTCTAAACAGTTTTTTTCTTGATTTTGGGTATGTCCTGGGTTAGTTTGGGTTAGCACGTGGTTAGTTTCTTTTTCTTGAGCCCCCTTAGTGAGCGGTATAGGGCGGAGGGCCATGCAAAAAGTTAAATATTTCCTCCAGCGACCTCATTGCAAAATATAATCGGCCTCAGCACAATCCTACAAGTTCTAATCGTCTACAGCACGCGATTGCATTCGATGTCGCTGGAGGCGTGTCTTGTGCTGCAATAGTTTATATTTAGTAAAATCGCGTCCCGCCAGTGTCAATAAAAATAAAATTTGACTACACCATGAAATACCATAGACTTGCTTTCTCTATGTGAAATACTCCTTAAACGAGAGACTAGAGATTATAAAGTTATTTTACAAGAGTCAAGAAAATGCAAGAGAAGCAAGAAGAAGATTTATTGAAGATTTTCATAGAAATATATCAGTGAATACAATACTAAGGATAAAAACCTATTTGAAGAAAATAAATTCCTTTATGATAGAAAAAGAAATACGCAAAGAAGAAGAAACCGCGATAGAGCAATTTTAGATTACTATAGACTTAATCCTATGAAGTCAGTTTCGGATGCTGTTCGGGATATTCAATATGACACTGTAAGACGACGGAGAGTTACTCGAGGAACTGTCCACAGAACTTTAAAAATCAATAAATTCGTCTCTTTTCGTGTTCTGCCGCTTCAACACCTAACTGCTGCACAAAAAGAGCTTCGTTTTCGATTTGTCTCCCAAATTATAATTCGGCACCAAAACAATGATCCAAACTTATTCAACAAAATTCTTTGGACAGACGTTTACGACAGTAGGGATCTGTAATAGACTTCATTACTTGGCAGTAGAAAACCCAAGAAAATTTCGGACCATACAATTTCAAGGAAGGTGCATGCATGTTTGGTGTAGTGCTTTGAACAACAGAATTTTGGTTCCGAGATTTTTTAAAAAACCTCTTAATGATCAAAGATATTACGAGTTTCTGTAAAACGAAATTGATTTTCTTTTGGTGAGTTACCTTTGGCTGAATATCGAAATTTAATTTGGCAGCAAAATGGGGCACCTCCACATGCAGTCCGTGATGTCGTGGAATTTTTAAATCAACGCCATAACGAGTGGATAAACCAAGACAGGAATGGGAACGTTGAAGAGACTAGGGAAAAAATTATCGTCGAAATAAATCGTCTTAACCAACAGAATCATGTTCTAATATCAAGTTTAGAGAGATTATATAGAGGATATAGAAGTTGCTTCGAAAACAACGGGGGTCATATTGAACACCTACATTATTAATTGCCTTATTTAAGTTGTATTGTTAGTAATTGCGTATTTCTTGTTCTATCATATAGGGATTTATTTTCTTTAAATAGGTTTTTTATCCTTAATATTGTATTCACTGATATATTTTTATGAAAATCTTTAATAAATATTCTTCTTGCTTGTATTGTACATTTTAGTTTTTTTTAAGGAGTATTAATTTCAGTTATATTTTATTTTTATTGACACTGACGGGACTTGAAGGTAATTACACCTTTTTCACCTGCACTAATCTACTGCATATTTCAAACAGGTAGCTAACACTAAAATTATAATGGCTAAAATATTAAAATACAATAAAGACAGTAATCCCAATATTAAATGTTTTAATCAGAATGGACTTCAAAAAATGCCTATTTTCCAAAAATCGAATAAAAAACTACATTCAATAAAAAAAAAACACTTTATCCCTGCCAGGTCTTTTGTTTGTAATTCAATTGTTTTTTTGGTTCCGTTTTCAAATATTACAGAGTAAAGTACATAGGGGCTATTTTGAATTTATTAAAAAATGCGAGGAATGTTAAAATTAAGCCTCTGTTCAGTCCTCGTTGGAACACCCTGTACAGTAAAAATGACACGGTAGGTGCACAGTCGGTGCACGACCGACATGTGAAAATCACCCTTGAAGAGGCAGTACTGCTCAGGGTAGGCAAAATCGAAACATTCGTATATACGCGTAGCAGAACGCAAAAATGCGTTCAAGTTCAAACGACCTAAAATGATGAAATAGAAATTCGCCCAGCAAAAATATATCATTAAAAAAATAGGTTTATTACATACATTTTCCCTTTTTTTGATACGATTAAAAAAATCCTTGTCAAAAACTACTTTAAGTATTTCATTATTTAAGTAGGGAAGGCGCGTAAGAGCCTTACCTCACTGGCTTCCGGTCAGTGTTTTAGCTGAATACCACATAACGATACTATTTATTTGTATAAAACGGTACCCAATTAAACTAGGAAAATTTTAATAACATTTTTAAATTTACATATTAACTAGCGAATTAACTATGTAATAATACATTATACTTTTTCGTGTGTCCACTTATTTAAACTTAAGCCAACCTTATTAGGTTCAAGACTTAGGTTCATTAGAGAATTATTTTGTGCCGTGTTAAAAGACCACCGCGGGCGGCATTAAATTTGTAAATAATTTGCCAAATTTAGTTTTTCCTACGAGTTTTTAGATTAAACATTTCAGTAAAAAAATTAAATATGTATAGGTATTCATTGCGAGAGTGTTTACCGTGTTACATACAAACATATTAAAACTTTATAGAAAAAATAAAAACGGCCGCCCCTAAAAACCGGCCGCCCGTGGCGGCTGCCTCGCCGCCTCACCCCTGGAGACGGGGCTGACGGATGACTAATTAACAAATAGCGATTTAGAAAGTAATACCCAGTTAATATAAGTGCAAGTGACTCATAATATAACAAAATATTGGTATAGAAGTCATAACTAAATCTAAATACACAATATATATTATTATCATTCATACTGCATATTCGCTATCGGAAGTAATATGGAAACTCTATGCTTTGGCAATAGCTCCTTGATATCACAAATGTTTAGTTTAGTTATAAAATCTTTAACAAACCTTTTTAGTCCTAGAATCTTAACGCTTAAACCAAAAATGTTTGTTAAAAGAAAAAATGTCGGAAATTTTATATATTTAAATTCAAAAAACGTGTTACTTTTTACCGACGCACATCCCTGAAACATTAAGAGCTCTTTCACACGAGGATTTTGTATGCGAAATCCGCGTATCCGAGATACAGAATCGCGGTCGAAAACTTGGACTGCTGCATCGAATTCATGTATTTCT
This sequence comes from Pissodes strobi, assembly GCA_016904865.1. Classification (NCBI taxonomy): domain Eukaryota; kingdom Metazoa; phylum Arthropoda; class Insecta; order Coleoptera; family Curculionidae; genus Pissodes; species Pissodes strobi. The sequence continues at coordinate 98,108 of MU184287.1, read as the reverse complement.
TCAATCAGTACTAAAATAGTCGCAGTGCCCTGCATAGGTTCATCACTATAGCGCGTAGTAAATAATACCTATGACGATTGAATTTATACTGAAAAATATCCTGCGTCTATGATATCTTCTCCGTTGCAAAAGTATCCATGTCTGAAGAGGTCCATATATGGTAATGGTAATTTTGTATGCGGCATACGCATTCAGCGTCCGGCGGCTGAGTTGCCGGGATGCATTTGAATGTATGTCTATGTATCTCGGATACGCGAATCTCGCATACAGTATCCTCGTGTGAAAGGGCTCTAGTTTGCAGCATCGAATTCTTCAAGAGATTTGCCGGTTAAATCGTATTTTTTAAAGGATAAATATATTTTTTCTGCGACGGGAAAAGTGTATATTTTCCCTCTTTACAGGTGCAAAAACATCATATTTGTTGCCATGGGAAAAGTAAACAATTTTTCCCTAGGGAAAAAGTAAGTTATTTTTTTCCCTAATAAATTTTTAATATCTTATACCGTCACAGACAAAATAGTGTATTATAAACGGGAAAAATATTAGATTTCTTCTTCCTTTCTTTAATGTCCTTTTGTCTTAAAGACAAACAAAAGGGGGTGCCTTCTGCCCTCTCGGGCAATTTGTGCAGTACTGGTTGCCTGCTGCCTTCGAAACTTTAGCAGGATGGGATTCAGAAAGAAAACAAACAATTTCAAGAATCTAATTATTACCAGGGGGTGGGGTATGGTATGCGTAACGGTAAGAAATATTAATATAGAACAGGATCCGTGGTATCAAACGGTAGAAATGGTACTGTAAACACGACGTAGCTAATTTGGTTACGGTACGCGGAAGTCCAAGCTCCAGGATCTCGCCTTCTTCCACGGTCCAACAACGGTACAAAAAAGCTTCTCCTGACACGGTCCTGATGGTTATGGATACACGCGGCCTGACGAAGAAAAGGTTCGCGGAAACTTAAAATGATGACGGTAAGGATGAAACGATAACGGTATTATAGAATGACGGTACAGTGGATACGGTGCGACAATAGTAATTGACCTGACGAGGCTTCCTGCACGGATGGTATACAATTCCCGAAATACGCATGCGCGAATACGTCACTGCTTTCCGGCCGTACTTCGCTAGTACTATTTTACGCCTTCGTGGTGGCGGTAGGCCAGGTAAGGAACTTTGGTAAGTAGGTTGAGTGAGATAAAGCTTGTAATGATAGAGCCGGCCGAGCTGAAAATCCAAGGCCAGCTTATAGTGGAGAGAGCTTAGTGCAGTGTGAGAGATAGAGTGATACCTACACTACCTAGGCAGTGGCAGCAAAGGGGGAGCAGATAAGCGGCGGCGATGGTAGTTAGTGGTGGCGGTGGCAGGAAGGGGCATTATTGGTCCGGTTCAAGCTGAGCGGTTTATATGGGCGGTAGTGGTGGCAATCCTCGGTAGAGTGGTCTGGTCGGCTTGGCTGCTTCTTCGAGAACCCGGGTAGATTCTACCGGTTCAGCGCGCAGTGTTCTAGCTCTTCAGCTAAAGCGGTATATCTACCAAGAGATTCATCTACCGTTCTACTCCTTTAGCTCTGTAATATACCGCTTTTTGCGTTTTTACGAAAATTGCATAGCCAACTCTCGGCTAATTGATTTACTTCTGAAATAATCAGGATTCCTGAAAAATAAACTAAAATCGCTTTCTTGCCAACAAAAAAAAAATAGAGAAATAATTAGCAATTTTTTTGGAGTTTAGATTAGGAGCTGATAAACGCACACGCACGAGTGATAAGAAGGGGCTTCACGCGGCATCATTAACAAATAATGACCAATAAAAATGCGAACGAGGGGATAAAATGGGTCGCTAGTTGTTTACGATAGGCGACGCCCTTTGATCTATTGTGATTCCAGTAGAAATCATTGAAAAATCTTATCTCTGAGAAAAAAATATGTTTTAAATTGCGTTTTAAAAATTTCTTCTGACAACATCGTCAGCGCGATGCGGCCCGGTTTTGTTAACTCGGCACATGGTGGGCATCGCGTCACGGCTGGTCGTTAGGTAAGGACTACGCGGCACACGATTTAAGGTAAGTGATGCAGCATGCTACTGATACTGCGCGAGAACTGCGGAAAATGCAAAAACTGTTTTCCCGGCTTTTCGCGACGGATAAGGAAGTTAAAACATGCATAACATGCCCTAAAATATTGTAACTTCGTTACAACAACGATGAAATAGGAGGCATAATTTCATATTGATTACCTGACATTGTAACGTTAGAAACAGTATCATCGAAAGAATCTTCTGGTGTCGCGAGAAAAAACCCTCAGCTACCCATAATACAATGGAATTTAAAGAATGACTTTCAGCAGATTACATAAGTTTAGTTCACCAAAATAGACCACATAAATACATATTAGGTACTTCAAGTTCTGTTCGTTTTTACAATTTATAACATTATGGGTGGTTGTAAAAACCGAAAACCATTTGCATTCGATTTTCGATTCGTCTCGCAATCCCCGATCTTACAATATGCAACACGACTAGTCTGTCGTGAGAAATTAAAAGTAGCCTCCAGCCATCCCTAATACAATTTAATGTAAAAAATTACTTTTGGCAAATTACGTAGGGGAAATGTGGATATGATGCCACCCTTGATATGATGACATCCTTCCGTTATCGGCGCCATTTTTTTTTTTTAATTTATTTAGTTCACTTGTCCGCTATTAAACACGCCACCACAGAATGGCTGTGAAGTGGCGGTCTCGATAGTGTGCCTTCAACCAGCGAGAAACCTGTTTGTTGTTATTTGTAAGTATCAAACTTTGTCCGCTGTTTCGTTTTTTTTTTCGAATATTTAGTAGCATGCATAGATATTTGCAAAATGTTTTAAGCCTTTTATAAGTGTTTGATGATAGGTTATATTTGTATAGCGAGGAAAACTAATAAGTGATAGGTTAGGGTTGGAAAATCTAGCCATGTTTGATATCATGTTATTTTGATATGATCGCACTCTAGAATCGTTTATTGATGGCATAGGGTGCCATCATATCAAACAATTTGAAAAATCTGTTTAAAAATATATTTTTTTCAGGGTTGTTTATATTAAACTTTTGTTGCGTTTAAGGTATTTTTTTTTAACATAATATAACTTCCAAGTTGTTGTTTTATGTTTCTGTTAAACTTTTGTAGTGTTTATGACTTTTTATTAACAGAAAATAATATTTAATAATATTTAAGTTACTGTTTAATGTTCATGTTAAACTTTTGTTGCCTTCAAGGCTTTTTGTTAACAGAATATAACATTATCCTGTGTTTGCTGCGTAAGATGTCTATTGGTGCCATCATATCAAATAGTTTGATATGATGGCACATTTGACGTTAAATGAAAAATAATAAATTAAAAAAAAGGACTGTGAATTTCAATCATTTTATGCGTGTTATGTATCAACAACGGCAAAACAACAAGCAGCCAGAATTTCAGTTTTTGAAAAAAAAAGTTACACACCGAAAACCGACAACAAAAAAAAGGGTGCCATCATATCGATGCCTTCCCTAAGTTTACTTTACCAAAATATACCACCTAAATACTTCAAGTTTTCTTCGCTTTTATAATTTATAACGTTAGGGGGTGGTCGTGTAAACCAAAAAAATACATTTACATTCGATCCCCCTCTCAATCCCCGACTTTACAATATGCAGCACGACTAGTTTGCCGTGAGTAACTAGAAGTCACTTTTATCCACTCCTAATACAATTTAATGTAAAGAATGTCTTTTAGCATATTATATAAGTTTAGTTTACCAAAATATACCACATAAATACTTACTTCAAGTCCAATTCGTTTTTACAATTTATAACCTTAGGGGTGGTTGTAAAATCCAAGCAAGACATTTTCATTCGATTCGTCCCTCAATCCCCAATCTTGCAATATGCAACACGACTACATCAGCCACCCCTTACACAATTTAATGTAAATAATGACTTTTAGCAGGTTACGTAAGTTTAGTTTACCAAAATAAACCACATAAATACATATAACATCTAGTTTCGTTCGTTTTAACAAATTAAAACGTCGAAGTTGTAAAAACAAAAAAAAACATTTGCATTCGATTCGTCGCTCAATCCCCAATCTTACAATATGCTACAGAACTAGTCTCTCATGAGAAACTAAAAGTCACTCCCAGCCACCCCTAACACAATTTAATGTAAATAATGACGTTAGCCAAGTTACATAAGTTTAGTTTACCAATATATACGACATAAATACTGCATATTACCTCAAGTTTTATTCGTTTTTACAATTTATAACCTTAAGGGTTGTTGTAAATTAATTGCTTCTTGGATTCGTTTATAACGTTAGGGGTGGTGGTATTAACCACAAAAACATTTGCATTCTACGGCGGCGCCCCATATAGAGAACTAATTACTTACCTACCTTATTATAATGAAAAGGCACAATAAGTTCACTCTTTCTATAAAATCTATTTTTAGTGTGTGACTGCGTGCCTCTAGTCCGTCATCCTCAACGCTCCAGGTTCATCATATTATTATGTTCAACGTTCACTTATAGATCGTTTAATTCGATGTCGTTCGACTTTTACGTGTGCAGTGCGATAATATAAACATTTTCAATGTTAAAATTAGGCAGACTGGGTAACATATGAGTGTATATTGTGTTTAAATTATTCACTATAACTTTTCAATGATCATACGAACTAGGCGTTGTTTAATCATTGAGCGTTGATTAAAGAACTTAGGAACGTATTTTTTGTAGAGCAAATTCTAGTTGTGCATATCTATAACAATATGCATATAAGTAAGCGTTCTTCATAGAACATATATGCTAAACGAGATCTCTTTTATAGCTATTCAATCCATTTGGCCACAACTTCTATCCGGACTTCGGTACGGGATTTCCTATCCCGGTCAGTATGATCCACTTGCTACCACAGAGCGAGAAGAGTAGAACGGAACACAATACGTATGGACAGACAGCACCACACGACGACGAAATTGTAAAGCAAATTCAAGTGAAAGAATTGGATGAGGATTCGGTAGTGCAAGATCTTTATAGGCCGCCATCTCTAAACGTGGACGATCGAAGAGAACTGGTCCAGCAAAACGGGCAAGATTAAAGCTATACTCAGTGCTAACGGTGCAACTAATAGTATTATGTGGGGTTTGAGTTTTAGTGGGAATTTACATAAGGGCGTAAGAAGAGAATTTGAAGTATGGATCTTCTATTTTAAGAGAATATCTTTTAAAACGTATATTATAAATAAAGCAACTCAAAGATCAAATAAATATATATTGCTTTACTTTCAATGGCGCTAGTATAATTTCTGATTTTTTTACCAGTAAAATGCAAAGCTTGGAGATGTGTGTTTTATTGCAAATCGATAAGGATAGAAGTGAAATATTAGGCACCTACTATTGGGCGAGAGCACGGTAAAAATGATTTAGCCCAGAATGGCAAGCTATTTTCATCATATCCTTATCTTATGACAGTTTCATTACTTCAAAAGCTCTGTTTTTACAATCCATTGAAGAGTGTTTGTCTGAAAATTATTAATAAAGTTTGTGAAGCTAATTATTATTGTTCAGTAAAAATCACAATAAATTATCGTCTAAGATAACATATAACGTATCTTGTTTTCGGACAAACACTCTCTAAATTCCGCTACATATTAAGTGATATAACGATTGACTTAGGGGCAATATTAGTTTATTAGACGTAGAATATTTGTAATTAATAAGGGCTATAACACCCATGTGTTAAATAATATTTTATTTTGAGAGACGATTCACGTAATAATATGATTGAAGTTTTATTCATAAATATGTTGTACATTAGGTTATCCGTGCTTCCTGAGTTATACGTGAATAATATCCACCATAAAATATGTTTCGCTTTCTGAAAAATTGGTCTGTATTCAAGGTTTTAATAATCGGGATACGACATTCAATATCATATATGGTTAACTCCACATTTCCCCAGATACAAAATACTAATCACTTAAATTAATTTTTTCTGATACGCTCCCAAAAATAGCTATTTTACGGACTCATTTGAGTCCGTAAAATGCTTCTTTTTAGGCCTAGTACCTAAAAGTCGTCATGACAACCTTTACGGACTATTCCAAAATTCCTGAATATGTCTAAATGTCAAATTTCGAATGACATGACAAAATTGTCAAATAGTTGCTACGATATCAATTTCTAAGCTTACTTTTTCGAACATTATGATTTTAAAATTTATGGTTAATTTGCAAATTTAAGCGTTTTGAAGAATTGTTAAAAGCGTATAACAAAAATAGTGTTTGTCACACGTACCTAAATGAAGTTTTTCAGGACTCATCTGCTATTACGGACTCGGCTAACGCCTCGTCCGGAAACAGCAATGATTCGTCCTGAAAAACTTTATTTTAGGTACTTGTAATAAAAATAACTATATTCTATGTAAGAACAGTAAGGGAAAGATAAAAGTAATGTTACTAAGTTTACCACGTATGAATATAAGCGAGTTATTTCTTTAAATGAAATTTCCACTAAGATAATAATCATGATTTCCATGACTCAATTTGCAATGGAACTACGGGTAAATTGAAAATATTTATCACATTTACTAAAAAAGTTTCATCTTCGATCGAATAACTAATGGCAATATTTTTATATTATGGGAATATGTACCTACTCAGTCCTTAAGCATTTCCGCCCGAAGTGGTAAAAGCTAAGAACTTTAGTCTTCGAGGCGGAAAACAATTATAAGCTGATTTTTTCTGAACCGTTGAAGAATGTTGTTTTAAAACCACACTACAAGTTTGATATTCTCTCATTACGGGAACTTTGAGAAAACGTCAGACCATTAGATTTCTTTCTAATTTTTTGAAAATAATTTAATCAATTGTTGGGAGCCTTTTTTAGATAATGCAAAATACATATGTCCTTTGATATACTCAGAATGTTAAGAGATGCCCTAAAATTAAATAACCGTAATTTTGAATTATTGGATTTTTTTAGAATACCTCGTTTAACATGGGTTCTTTAAATTTTATTTTTAATAGATTTTTTGGAAAGCAAAAAAATACAATTTTTGCTTTTGTTTTTGTTTTTAGTCGGTTTTCTTCAGATTTTAAAAAATATAATTGTCCGAACATTTTCTGTGGCCGATAGTTTGAGTACAGCCACAAATTAAACAGATTACTTCGCAATTGCAAAGTGTATTGTTTATTCCTTACATAATTTATATATTTTTATTATACATTATGAAAAATTACGTCTTCATAACCTGTTAGACTTTTTCAATTTATTCCATAGCAGTATCCATCATTATCAGAACATTTTAAGGAACAAATTTTTTCGCCCAAATTTTTACAGCTACAATATTACGTATCTATAAAATATCTTGAGGAGCTACTTCATCTTTTATCGTAATTGGGACTGAGATTCTGTTTTCTTTTCTCCATCCCTACTCCAATCGATTCACTTACCTTCCCAACCACTCATGTACCTACCTTAAAATCGTTACGTCAATATCATCAGAAACAACTGTCACTATGTCATTCATACAACTTGGTTAGAGGTGGCTGTTAAAGCTATTAAAACATCTACAACTCTTGATGCCTGGTTTGCAATAAATTCTGCCTGGATTAAAACATTTTTGATAGAGATTAACATATTTTTCTAATTTTTTTATGAATATTGTGCTGGAAAATTTCTAAATGGGATACAGGGCTGACCGATACTTTTGCACTTTTTTGTGACCTAAATTGCAGCAGGAATTGTTTGGTTGATGAGATGTTTACATCATGCGCGCTAAAGACAATGACACACTTTCCAGTATAAAGGTGGAGGAGAAAATTAACATACTGCACAGATTTCTAAAAATAGGAAAAAGTCTAAGACAAAATATATGTAGCTCTAGATTATTTATCTAGAAGTTTTGTAAGATGTTTTTAGTAAAATACGTTGAACAGAGGTATTTCAATGAAGCAAAAATTACAGGGCAGCGCCATATTTTTATGTTTTCGTACTGGGGCTTACTTTAAACTAATTCTAGCTTGTATAAATATTCGACGTATTTGTCCTGTGCTATAAGGTGGCGAAGGAAATTCCTATGCACAGAATGGCAATGACTCGTGAAATATTTTACTTTATACTACCATTTGAAGTACTAACTTCAAATGGTAATAAAGTAATGCAGTATGCTAACTACATACTAGGAGATTTTGAATTCTGGACAGCACATTTGAAAAAGCCGCCGCGAACGCGAACAGTTTGATCTTCAAAATACGGTAGCGCAATGAAATTCATTTATTTTAGCATGGCATGTCGTGATAATGAGCAAATGTTTCATAAAAATTGAAAATCTACTATGAATGTCTTTGCTTAAGGAGTAGATTTATTAAGTAGTTTAACCTCTCCATATTTTGCGGTTATATTCAAATCGATGTAAAGATTAAGATTTAAGAAATTTGCAATTAATTTTGTTCTTCGCTATAAGAAACATGTTGCAACGAAAACCCACATATACAGCGTTCTCTTGTGTTTTTAGACCTCTTCCTAGAGATATTATTTTAAGAGATAATAAATAACTAAGCAGAGTACAAACAATATCGAGAAGAGTCACTCAGCAAAATCGTTTTGATGTTTTTACATCAAACGCAAAGCCGCGAGCAGTCTGTCGGGCCCAACGTTCCGGAGAGATTCAAAAAGTATTCGCTGATGGGCTTTCCTCGGTATTATTTGATACATGATACAACGTAACGTGACAGTACACAATCTCAGGGCGTTTACACACGCACTGTCCCCCCTAGCAGATTCACCGCAGGTCACGAACCAGATTGATCCGGATACGTTCCGACGCCAAACGATGTTGGCGAAATTCGAAATTTGTCTCCAGTGAGCCTACCGTATATTTATTTATAGCGTGCTTTAAGTACGAAAGTTGAAAGGTCTTTCACAAATCGCGAGACTTTTTTTTATAAAAATAAATAATAACGCAAAGCTGTTAAAGTATCACCTTGTATTTTTTTAAATGACCCATTTGTTACTGATTCCGAATATACCAAGTTTGATACTTGATACCTTTATTTTTAAAACTGACTGAAAACAAATGTAGAGAACTGTGATATAATATTATTAATCAATTAGACATTAGGTCAACAAATTATTTAATAATGTCCTCTTTCTAACACATTCATGTTATGGAATGGTTTTTCTCAGTTGGTTTTAATGATTGAGGTATCAATCTTGGTATATTCGGAATGAGTTACGAACGGACTATCAGGGCGATCCATTTTAAAACAAAATAATTTTTGACCGCCTTGCGATGCTTATTTATTTGTTTAAAGTTTTTTAATAGTCCTTAAAAAGGTCTTTCTATGTAGGAATCTAAACATACCAGAAAACTCTGTACGTGCAATGAGCTCCCTTACTCTGTCAACAAATTACAGAAACAATAGTTGAAATAACTTCAATAGTAAAGAAATTTCGTAATTTTTAATCTGCACTAAGAGTATTTTTTGACGTAGGGACAATAGCCGTTAATCTAAAAGCCCCAACTAATGAAATATTTTATAATCTAAAATTGACAGATCATCCTGTGTAATTCGCATATCTGGTTGTTTCTAGATATTCGGATTTCGTGGCCTAAGTGTACATATTTGTCTGCCAACTCGATCTCATTTTTTTCAATGTTTATGTTCTCATGATCAGGTTTGTCGGAAGTTCATTTTCAGGCCAGGCAGCACTACATCATGCGTCCTCCAGCTAATGAAGCATTTGTTTCACCTCTCCCAGATTGTTTCTGGTCAGGACTACGTCATCCGCGAAGCGAAGGAAATTACGTTTCTGGCCGTCTACAGTTATTCCTCTTGTATCCGAATCCAGCCTTTTGAAAGCGTGTTCCAATATGGTTATAAATATCTTGGGAGACATACTGTAATTGTCATGGTAGCATTTTTGTATATGCTTTAGTATATCAGTTTTAAGTATCCAGCTGTACAGGACGTGCATTATAGTTTCTAGTTCGATGGTTATCAACAGTCTTGTAGAAGTCTATAGACAGCAGAACTAGAGATTTGTTGTACTCGATTGTCTTTAAGAGTCCTAATGCTCTGCATATACCATATTATCACGTCGAATTATACGGTACCTACCTCAGACATCTGTTTACGTCTTTCTAACCACATCAGCTTCACATTAGCAGTAAGTTCTTAATAAAAAAAAACTGTCTGACAATCTATCTCGGTAAGCCGTTGAATAGAGGAATTATGAATTCTTGTTCTATGAGCAATTATTCTCATTCCTACAGATTCACCAAGTCGTATATTTTTTACTCTAATATTTTCTTACGTTCTTCAGTTCCGCTTTCTTCCTTTTCCAACGTTCATCCTGATTTATTCATTAATTTCTCAAAAATGTTAAACCCATTCTGAATTTGCTGACGCACCAATGTTTTTCCGGAAACTTCTGGGCAATTTTTCATACACCGTTGGCGTAAAATTGTCGTTGTGCAATGGAGGCTGAGAAACATCAAAACGAAGATTGCCTATAATTTTAACAAGAGCCATTGATATCCTGATTCGAGGTCATGGTTGATACATCTTGCAATAAATCCTATTTTAGTGCATAATGAAAAAGAAGACAAATATCGGGAGTTCTAAAATTGTTTATAATTTCATAATTTACAAAGTGTGTTATTTACTTACCTCTGAATGTAGGCAAAAATGTATTTTAAATCTATCTAGTGTTCTTTTTTAATGTGCCAACTTAGCTAAGTTTCATTGAAAGATTATATATAGCTTGTGATGGATCCATACACTTTTTTTTCAGCTGTAGAGGCAATTCTATCAATATCCTTGTCCCTATAATTATAAGCATTATGTTTGAGACATATTATTTTAATGCTATTTTATGTAACTTGTTGGTTGGACATAATATTAACTTTAAATGACCCACGTCGCCTAAAACCATTAAGCAATCTTTGACAATCGTTTTTCAAATATTTCTAAAAAAGCGACACGATACCTTTCTTGTGATGTTACGGATTTTCAGAATTATCAAACCGCAAACATGGCCAAAATGTTCAGAATCATTGACAACTAATTTACAGTCGTAGAAATTCACAGTCATTTGCAAAGATGCAACTGGGGGGATATTGAAAATGATGAATTAAAAAGCAAAAATGTGATTTGTGTTGTAATCAAATAGTTTTTACAAGTAGAGCTCAAAAAAGTAAAAATACAAACACGAGTGTTTATAATATATTTAATTAAAGAAATTATTTTTTAACGTTAATATTAAACATTATCATAAATCAAAATTAAGTAATTGGAACTAAAAGTAAAAAAATAATAAAAAAATGTGCGGATATGAAGACCTATAAAGTTACCCTCCATTTGTAGATATGAAAATGTATTAATATATAATTAGCCTTGACATTACTGTGATGTTTTCCGATTCATTTTAGCCCGTGTTAGTGCTTTTAGTTAGTCGTTCAATCAATATTTTTGTATTTTAGTCATTTGAACCGACTCCGATACGTTAGAATAAGATTTAATGTTTCTGGTTAGTTTTGGTTAACTAATTGCAGTTAGTTTTAATTTATTTTAGTCATTTGAACCGGTTCCGATAAGTTATAAGCAATTTTAAAGATTTTGGTTAGTTGCCAAAATTCGGTTAATTTGAGTCAGTTTTAACTCACTTTAATATTTTTAATCTGTTCAGATACGTTTAATCCCGTTGTGGTGTTTTTAGTTGTTTTTTGTTAGTTTTGGTTAGTCATTCAATCAACCTTCATTTACTTTCAGTTAGTTCCAATTTATTTTAGCCATTTGAACCCATTCCTATGTTATAATCAAATTTAATGTTTTGGGTTAGTTTTGGTTAGTCGCCAAAATTTGGTTCCTTTTGGTTAGTTTTAACTTATTTTAACTTTTGTAACCCCTTCCGATACGTTTTAGCCCGTGTTGGTGCTTTTGGTTAGTTTCGATTAGTCGTTTAATCAACTTTTGGTTAGTTTCACTTAGTTCCAATTTATTTTAGTCATTTGAACCGATTCCGATACGTTATAATCAAATTTAAGTTTTTGGTTGGTTTGGGTAGTCGCCAAAATTCGGTTAAAACCCAGCCAAAAGCCTCTTCATCATCGTAAAGTTTTTATTACTTCAATAACATAAACAAAGGTAAGGCGTCCGCATAAACAAACACTATCATCTCTCACGCCTATGACGTCATGTGGCAAATGTAGCATGCACTTTTTCGCGATTTGAAGCCCCTTATTAGGATAACAGAAACATTTTCAATGTTAAAATAAATCCCTTCCGGTGCAATCAGTGGCAAATAATGTTTCTGGATCCATCTGGTTCTGATTAACAACTTCACAAATAAAAGATCATATAAATACTTTTAACCCGACTATTTCACTAGAGTGTTTTTTGCTGGTAAAACGTCATAGCTACTGCTCGTTTCCTACTGACAAAACTACTACCTGCCCGTTAATTGAGTGGTTTTTTAGCGACAAAACTATGACAGGTCCATCAGAAAGGTGTCTGGTATAACTATTATTGTGAGTTTGACAAACGTCATTAAAGCATCTTTTTAGTAAGCTTCTGTTTGTTAATACGGTGCATTGTCTAGTTTTTCTCGTGAAATAGTCATGACGAATACCACTCGAGGAAAAATTGTGTAGGCAAAATTATTATCAAGGTTTTATTCGAGTTTGTTGCTTTTCGGCAATTTCGCTCATGACATTTTTAACAAAATCACTCGCCTGACGGCTCGTGATTTTGATACCAAATATGTCATTCGCGAAATTGCCAAGCAACAAACTTTCATACCTTTCGAAAATTTTGCCGACAAAATTTTTTCTCTTGTGATATTATATATGATAATACCAATAAAAATTAAGTTTTATTTTGATTAGCGTATGTTGATGGTATTTTAGCAAGCCTCTTATTCGTCCAGATTATATTTGCAATAATCTGGTCGAAATATTGATAAAAACTTTGATTATATTCCAATCTTTTGGAGACTATACTGTATATTGACAATAATTACATTTTGTTCGCATGTATAAGATTTAGAGCTTACTTGAGTTTCGATATTGAAGAGATTTTTGCCACATAGATTTCCGGAATTATCCAATAACGTATATGGCTGTGCTGATTTTCTACTTTCTCACCAGATGATCATATTCTATACAGCCATCTTCTGAAATATCCTCAGTATTACTATTCTCTGATGTATCATTACATTTAAAAAGCTTTTTTGTAGTCTAAATAACCGGAATCACCCCAGTTTTGAGGGCACCGTCATTTATAAGCAAAAAGTCTTTTTCCGATTTTTATCACATATAATACCCTTCTTGCAAATGTCTTGATAACTACTTACCTCATCCGACATCATAAATAACTAAGATTTTATATATAGTTCGGTGACCAATCAACTTGGGATTGCATAAACACTCGCAAAGCGTGTGAAGGACCTAAATTGCGACTTGCATCGCACGTTGATTTAGTTACGCAACACGTTGCGCGATTCATCACATTGCATATGCGAGACGGCATCTGCGTGGTGAATCAATCCGAGCACTCATTTTAACCGAAACAGCTATCGGCAAATATTCAATATATAACCTGGTCCAAATTGAACATATAAACCAAAATATATAATATAAAAATATGCTAGTTAGTTTTGGGGTACATAGCTGAACAGTGTGACACGGTCACATGCTTGCCTTGCAGCACGAAAGTGCCGTATACAAAAGATAGATGCTCAAGACTTGCTTTAGATTAAGCCTATTTTTTAAGGCAACATCCTCTATAATCACATTTTTTTAATTCTGCTAGAAACTCTATACACATTGATAGGACATGTTTTAAATAACTACTGACATATTAAAACTGATGTTTTAGACACTTTGATAGGCATTTTCTACTATACGGCTTGGCTTAGAGCAGAACCGTTGGCACTCCCTTGTCAATTTTTCCTAATCTATTTTAGAAAGCAGATTACGAAAAACTGAGAGAGGAATGGCAAAGGATTTTACTGCTAGTGTAGGTACTAAATAAGTGGAAAATTAGCGCCTCCTGTTAGACCGGGAAATTGAGACGCTAAGTTGCTAATGAAAAATGGAGATAGGAAAAAGTGAACCGTTTTCTCTAAGGCAAGCGGTTTGGATTATAATGCCCAACAAAATGCTTAAATTGACATTGAATTTAAGTATGAGACATATTACATTGAAAATGTCAGGAATTTGTAGTAGAATCTAAAAATGTAGAAATATACAGGGTATGAAAGTAAACAATTCTATATAATGGGCTAATGCATACACTAAAATAATTTTAAAATAAACACTTAAAACAACTGTTGGGGTCCGAGCGAACCAGAACAGTTGGTGCGAACCCAGACACTCATGCATCTCATCCTTGTCGCCACTTTTTTTTATTAAGGTGTAAGTAAAAGGTTAATAAAATACTCGTTAACCTTTTGCATGACCGATTTATTGGAACTTGGAACAGCAACTTTACCATACATCAATAACATACTGGGCAAATTTCACGTCCCCAGTTATAATTCGACGTCAGGTTAAAGACTCCTTCTCACTTCTCGAGCTTGAAAAGCTCGCTGGTATTGCGCTTGTGCGACAGTGTTGCCGACTGTTTGGCATGCATGTGTGTCTGGGTTCGCACCAACTATTCTGGTTGGCTCGGAACCCAACATGTTGGGTCAACCCAAACTAACCCAACATGTTGGATTCTCATACAACCTGAACAGTTGGTGCGAACCCAGACATACATGCATGCCAAACAGTCGGCAACACTGCCGCACAAGCGCAGTACCAGCGAGCTTCTCCAGCTCTAGGAGAAGTGAGAAGGAAAGAGAAAGATCAGTCTTTACCGACCTGACGTCGAATTTTAACTGGGGACGTGAAATTCGCCCAGTATGTTATTCATGTATCGTACCGTTGCTGTTCCAAGTAGTTATGAATAAATCCGTAGTGAAAAAGGTTAGCAAATATTTTATTAATCTTCCACTCACACCTTAATTTACAAAAACAACTATATAACGTTGGCACTGAACACTTTTGTGTATCTATAGGTGCAAAGCTATAGATACAATAACATTGTATGATGTTATTGTTTTAGCAAATCCTCCTGTGTTGTGTTCAAAGATGGTGATGTTTTTTATTGCATGTCTAACTCCTAACGCCACTTTTTCAGCATATTTATTTTTGATGGGGGATAGTTTCTACGAGTTCTATTGTGGTTGTTATGAAAGATTTCTTCCTGGAAAATCTGGAAAATGTAGAAAAAAACTTGGGTTCAAATTTAATAATTCTTTATTGAACAACAGCAATTTACAATTATTCGAGTTGGCCTCGAAAATATCCCGGGTTCACACTAGTTTTCTATTTAACTATTAACCAAACAACTTCCGATTTACCTTACTAATCATGTTTTTTTATATCTTGAATACAGATATTTTTTCAGTTATTATTTAGATTAAAACTTCACGTTTACCAAATTCCGATAAATTTATGCAAATTACTGCAATTATATCGGAATTTGTTTTTATAAGACTGATATGTCATTATGCCAAGATGTTCCGACTTCAAGCGTACTACAATTACTACAATTTTATTTTTTAATAGTGTCACTATATACAGTTCCTCAGATATACAAATTTTTTACCAAATATTTACTGAATATTTCTATATACACGACGGTTTTTATTTATTAACACTTTACCAAAATATTCTGTACGGTGGCCATTTTTGTGCTTCTTCAGGATATATCCTTATTACATAGCCAACTGCGATAATAGTGATTTTTGAATAATAATACAGTTTGTACAGTATACATATATTTAACGTACATAGATCAGCCTTTTGTTTCTGACAGATGTATTTTTCAACTTTATGTAATACAGTTATTCGTTTCTATATTTTTATACAACCCATATTTCAGATAGTCAGGGAAATAAAACCTATATAATATATACAGATATTATTTTTCTTTAAACAGAACATTAGTTGGAACAGACTGAGTGTAAGATATTTTCGCAAAGTCGTTAGTGCTGTTTGTTTGGCATTTCACTAATGCTGCTAATTATCTAAATGTAGTAATTAATTTTAATAAGAAGTAAAAATACATTACTACTTTTCAGTTTGACGTTTAAAAAATTAAAATATTTAGAGAATGTAAAGCGGTCTAGAACGGAATGTAAACAATATTTGATAGTTAATATAATAACTGTAATTAAGCATGTACAGTTGAGAGTATGTGTAGATTCGTGTATGTATTATAAAATTAAAAATATGTATAAATATGGTAAAAATTATAGGGTCATAATACTTGGTCATTTAGACAAGCTTAAATCAGAAAATGTGTTAAAAATTATATGTTTAGGCACAATGTTGGTATACGGTTAACATAAATGTACAAACTGCAGAGTAAATATTTGGCCGCTGTTCTCAAAAAAACCGCTTTTCAAAAAATTATTCATTTTTGGAATATTTTAATGTTCACCTATATTGTACGCAGTTTTTTGTTATTATTAAAAGACTTTACTATCATAAGATTACTTACCCAAGCAATTAGTACACGTTGCGGCAAAAGCAATAGTTGCCAAACTATATTATCGAGTTTTGAATTTCTTAAAAAATGCTTTTGTGATATATACTTAATATAATCCGAGATTTATGTAACGGTTGCCTGGAATAAGCGAGTCTGCATGTTTAAAATATATTAGACTACACATTTTGGTTTTTTCACATCAACGGCAGGGTACAAGTTAGTGCAAATGTTGGCTAAACTTTAAAGTTAATCAATCGAAATCAATACAAAGTTTACGACACATCACTAGAGTATAACGATATATTTTTATGTTTGTATAAAAATTTACTGAAATTTACAGGGTGTAGCTTAAAACAGTTTCATTTGGGTTTCCTACTCATCTGCAATTGTGCCGTTGTCTTACTTTATTTGATGGTGTCAATAAAATGTTAGATAATATGGCGTCACCCTGTACATGTAGAGAAGGCTAAAATAAAAATGTATATAAGAAGTTTTACAAAAATGTGATACAGATATTCAATTGTTGGATGGCCTCGTTTATTGGGTAGATTTTAAAGGATATAAAAATAATTATCTGAAAGGTTTATAGTTAAAAAAAAAATAAAGCCGTTTCATTTTAACTAGGTTAAGTGAAAAATACGTTACCACTTTCAAATATTCGTTATTTTAAACTTCTTTTTAGTATTTGTCTCTATTGTAAAAACGTCTTAATCTCAAACAAGGTTGTGCACATTATTTTGAGTATTATTTTTTAATACATTCCTATTGATTTATTTCAAGTGTTCCTTTACAAATTAGTCGTATATTTAACTTGTCATTTATGTAGAATGTAGGCGATTCGCAATATTATATTTTATTATATTAAATTACCTAGGCACATTTTTTACTTGTATATTTTTTGTAGCACTAGTAATAATTTATTTACAAAAAAGAGCTTTTAATGAGACATTAGCATGGATTAAATCTTCACTGTACCAATCTATACTTAAATTTTTACTGTTAGGTTTGATAGATTGAAAATGCATTTTTGTTTTCATTATCAGAAAAAATTACATGTTGAACTATTCTCTTCTTTGACTTCAAAAGATACAAATAATATTGGTGCTGGTAAATTAAATTTAAGTTGTACATAATTAAGACACACCTTGACATTCCCGTATACGTATTATTACTTTTAGTCTAATATAGTTTGCAATAATTTTTGAGTTCCTCAATACATACATTCTAAGCTTCATATATTCTATCTTCACGATTTTCATATATGTTTGGTGATATTTTATTCTTCAGCAAGTAATTCTGTAAGAATTTAACGGTAGCTAGAGTCGATTAAACAGACTTACTTTGCACTATTAGAGTGAAATAAACTCAAATTATATTGAAACTGGTGCACGGTTTACGGATCTATTAATTTTTGCACAAGCACAAAATAGACAATATTAGCAATAATAATTTATCATCAAGGCAGTTAGTGATAGATACGATTCCGCTAATTAATCAGAAGGATGGTAGCTCCAAAATATCACTATTACTCATATCAAACTGAGTCTGCAATATCAACAATTCCCATTTTATGGCAGGTTAAAGATTCGTATTTTAATTTTACTAATGTATATAACTCGTTGTGGGGAGAGTTTGATATATTGGTTTCAAAGGCAAGATATTTTTTTACAGTTGTTCCCTTTCATATTTTAAATTGCTTTCTCCTGAGTCTTTTAAATTAGTTCGTTTTAAGATTTTCTGACAAAAATAGACTTCATTCTCGTTTGATCTCATATCGGTTATTGATTTTCAAAGAAAACTTAATATTTCTACAACTATCTCTGTAACACAATCAAATTATTGTATATTTGGGCATTTTCTAAATTAAATCCTATAATAGGATTCTTAGAAAAAGGAACGAATCCCTGGCATTAACTTGTAAAAAAATAATGTTGCAATTCTCAAAAAATTGTGCAATATGTAAAAATAATGTTTTAAATTAGGTGATTAGGTGTGAGTTAGCACCTCGTACATTTTTATTTTCATATTATTTGTGTTGTTTTAATTTCATAATTATAGTATAATAAATGAAAACAGGGTAATATTTACAATATCCCTTAAATATATATTAACTAAAATATAACTAGAGTGTATACCGTAAAAATGAGATTTATATGTATTCCACAGATATCTGTATTAATTTAAAGAATTATGTAAATGAAGGTAAATCAGTTAATACTGTATGTAAAAAGGTTTCATATTTTAGCTTTTGTAAACAGTTACCAGCTTTATATTTTATCTAGTAAAATTGCAGTCTGTTAATTTGTCTGTGGTTCATTATGTGACAATATATTTTAAAAAATTATTTAAAATTAGTTTTTTATCTGCAAACAGGCTCGCCTTTGTACGAGGTGTTTTAAAGCATTACTATAATTGAGCAGTAAAGGCACATTTTAAGAATAAGCTGTACTATAATAAATTTTAGCCTAGGTATTTAACAATTATAGATATTTGATAATTAGTTAGACTTAGTTTTTGATGATGTTAAAATAAAATTTAATAAAGCTTCGTGACAGAAACATGAGTCTTCCTTTGCAAGTAATACATTTCGTGCTAATACGTCTGAAATATGTTTTGATTTTTTTTTCGGTTCCTGAAATTTTATTTCGTTCTGGACAGATTATACACCTCTTTATAATTTAATGAAATCATTTATTTATTACTACTACTACAACAGTTTTATACACAATACCGAAACAGAATGTTTGCACTTGACGGGCGTTTCGCTAGTCATGTTAGGAGATGATTCAAACTAAGCTTACAATCTACCTAACTATATTTTGTACTAACTGTTTGCTTAATCAAGCGAACCCAAAAAGAACCAATCCTGGGATCCTATTAGTCTCGCTCGACCAACCAAGACAATGGACTCGAGGGAATATATAAAAACTATTCTTTCATTTAACAATTTCCATACTTTCGTATGCATCTGATAATCTCCTATGAGATATATGATGAGTTAATTTTAAATTTTTAATTGTTATTTTATGATTATTTTCAAAATGATGCTCGGCATCACTTGATTTTTCTGTTCTGCCATACTATAATGTAACGGAATATATGTTAAATATAATGTTATGAAATATTTGTCTATTCCGCTCCATTTATTCTACCTATTTGTCAATGGTTTTCAATGTTTAGTACATTGATAGGCAGTTCAATGTTTAGTATATTGATAGGCAATGCTTGAATGCTTGCTTAGCTTGACGCCGTGTTTCTTACAACGGTTGTCACGTGTTTTGAACTGGCCAATGAAAAAAAAACGTTGAATTTTAAATGGGTAGAATATATACAGTTTTGAAAAATTCCGTCAGATCTGGTGTTAAAACGTCGGCACGGTGAGTCGTAGTAATTTTTGATCTTAAAATATCTTATTCATTCTGCATATTTTTCAATAATCCTTTCATACTTTAAATATATAATTAAAAATTGTTTCCAATTCAATAGCTATATTTGGCTTTTGTATTGCATTTTTAAGTAATTGCGATTTCAACAATTCTAAATTTTTTTGGTGACCTTAAGGTTAAATACCGATTTTTTTGGTGAATAGTTGCGTTTCTTATTGGTCAAATTCGTGTAATTTGATAATGGTTTAATCCAAATTTGTCGAGAGCGGAATTATTTCATCGTTTTAAACGGTCACACACATTATTTAGATATTTTCGTTTAGATTTGACGATATTGTTGGGAGAATTCGCAGAGCAGATTTTATCTTTTCCTGTAGAAGGTAGTAAATTGAATTTATAGTAGAATTTCTCTGGGTTTTTCGTAGCAATATTGTTAGTTATAGTAAATTTTCAGACTTATTTCATTACTTTTTCAGATTATTTGTTGCTTTAAACTATAATTATTATTGCTTATCGTGTCAACGTTTGATGTATCTGTATTCATTTGCTTATTAAAGAGGTTAAGCACGTGTAAAATTACCTGGTTGATTTTTTTTCTTTATCTATAAACGTAGTTCCTATCTCAAAGCGAGATAGTAATTATCTTATCTTTATCTTTGATTAATTGAGACGTAATTTACGTCCAATTATTGTTTATGTGCCAAGGGCCATCTTAATAAATTAAGTACCTATTTGGAGTCATTAGACTTGTTTAAAAGAGGCTATATCTCGTTCTCCCTTTTTTTATTAAAATCTAGTGATTTTCTATTTGAAGTTGCCGAGAGCCACTGTTGGACAAGTTCCATAATTTTCTTTTAAATTTCTAATTTCAATCATTATTTTATCTGCCTTTCATATCTCTAATTAAGGAAAAGAAATACCTTGAGTAGCAGTAATTATTCATAGTGTCATTTAATCATAATTATCTATAATTTTTGCTAAACTTAAATTGTAATTTAAGTTCTGATTATGTAACCAGTGAATTTTCAAGTTGTTGGTTAAAACCTTGTGTTTCAAACTGAGGTCCATAGGATACTCTTTTGCATAATTATAATTAGCAGTGTACACCGGTCTAAGACACCCAATTCTTTTTTTCATGTAAACCTTCAACGTTCCTACAAGAGAACAGTCACGCAGATCATTGTGGTGACAGTCGATCCGATAGCAGGCACGTGCAGACAACTGGGAACCATTCCTGGAATGACTGGTAAGCCCTGGACACGCCTATAGCTAGGAAGCTTAGGTACAGGCAGTTGAAGTTTCCACAGGAGGTCCCAAACGATCACGTGGTTTGCGGATAATACAAGAACAGTTGGGAACGTAGGTAACGCGTTACTTATATGAAAGAATTGCAAAGACCTAGATTTTATTTATTTTAAATTTGTCCAAAGCTAATTTCAATTTCATCATTTTGGTAAATCAAATTCTCAGTGATCGATTGCATTTGTAATCTAATTTTAAGTCAATTCTCATTTTTACCATTTTTGTTAACTAAATTCTCAGTAATCAATTATTGTATTTGATTGCATTTGTAATCTAATTTTAAGTCAATTTTTATCTTATGTTCATAACTACAGTGCACATGGTACCATTGTTACATAATAATTTAGCACGAATATGTAACAGATAGAAGTCAAATAAAGTCAATGATTCCACCCTTAATACCATGCGACTAATTTCCTATTTCGGCGTAATATACCTTAAAAGTATTGTTGGCTGCCTACGGACGAGTGTAATATCGAAATGTTTTATGAAAAGGTTATTCTTGGAACGTTGCAAGATGTTTAATTGGCAAAGTGTTCGCCCTGTAATTTTTACGTGGTTGCGATTTAGGCCAACAGGAAAATACATAATTTGATTAAACGACTGTTTTTTCGCTTTCGCGTTAAAATTACGCAGTCAAGATATGTTATTAAATGCGTATGTTCCCTAACTTGGCAACGTTGCTCGAACTGCTCCGCAGTATTTAATATATGGTTTAATATAGGAAAAAAACGACTGGAGCTAAAGGTACATTTATGATCGAATCGACTGAATGCGTTGAACAGACTGGATGATAGAAATTGTAAATGACGCCGGAAGGAACGAGATAGTTGCTGGTTGTCTGGTCATTGTCGATGATGGATTTATCGTTGGATTTCTTTGTTCTGCCAGCAATGTATAATATCATACAGCCTTAGATACGTTTCATTGCATATTGTAGATGTTAGTAAATTTGGCGACATCGGCTGCTGTAGTTTGCGTTTAATTACAGGACAGTGTGGAACGGGCTTATGGTTCGAGTTTTTTTCTAGCTTTTTAACATCGAATTTCACGAGCTAGTTAGTCGTTTTTGGCTTGATATCGTCCTCTTTCTTCAGAAAACCTTCTTAAGAGGTAGTGCGTATATATGTCTGATAAAAGTTTAAGAATTTTTAATTCACCCTGAGGGGAATATTACTTTTTCGGGCGATAGAGAGTGGCGTAGTTTATGGCTTGACTGTGGATGGGCTGGTTTTTGCCTAAAGTCAAGATTGGATTAGTAACTCGCCACGTGCAGTGTATTCTGGAACAAAGTACGCCGTTTTCTTCTTCGAGGAATGTCTGTAGAAGAGAGCGTTTGCTCCCCAATTCGTCAGTACCATCGAAAAACCCTAAGTAGTTAGGGTTTTTTTTTCTTTGTACGGAAGCCAGTTTGTTGGAGCTATTGTTTTTGGCTGGAGCTGTTGTGCTTGGAGCTGTGTATAAGGAGCAAGCTATTTTTGGTTTGAAGCGAGCTTTGCTTTGGAGAGATGTTTAAGTGGCTAACCAAGTAGCTGCCCGTCAATACAGTTGGGTGTGTTATTGGTACCAACTGTAGCCATAGAGGTATGGGGATTACCTCAAATGCCACTGAGAGTTTATGGTCCCAAGGTGCATTGCTGAAGTCCGTGTGCAGAAGGCCGTAGGTGACATCGGCAAAGACAGTAAAGATAAGTTTAGGTTATATTTGTGATCTTTTCGGCATAATGTTAGTGGCGTGTCATTGATATGTTCACGCGTGTATTTTCAGCGTGTTATTGATATTTTTCAGCGTATATTAGATTGCGTGTTTTAGAGTTTTTCCGGCGTTGCATCATATCGCGTGTTTAGTTTTCTGCGTGGTACTGATATAGCTATACTAGGTAATGTTCGGGTGTAAGCATAGCTTACTTATGTAAATCTAATTAACTGCTGAATCTACTAGTGTGATTCTATTAATGCTCATGTTTTTATGTATTACCTTTCTTTGATCTTACGATTTGATTTATATTGCGTTAAATGATCGACATTGTCGTTCTGATTTATTGACTATTCAGTTTAAATAATTTTACATAACGATATTTTATAATCTGAATCAGTAAGGCTTATTCATGTACAACTGCGAGTCGTCTACCATGGTAAACGCGCCCAAAGTTTAGTAGCTACTATTAGACGGATAACTGTGATTGTTGATTAATTTGTTGAACTTGATTTGATCTTTCGTAATCATTTGGTGTTATATTGTTACTTCCGTTATAGCTAAAGCGTAGCTAATAATTGTTCGATCACTCTTATCTAATTCACTTCTAGTATAACGCAATTTTAATTCAAATTACTGTCTACATTTATGAGCATATAGATTATTATTTGTTTCCCATTGAGCTCTTTTACCTGTTGTACATTTATATTATTTTGATTATTGGAAGTAATATGACGACACGTTACTGTCAAACCTAACGAACGTCAATAAATAAAAACCTGCACGAACGTGGCCGTTTTTTTATTTGCTCTGAAATCCATCAACCAAACAATTGTATTTATCAGTCGTCTGGATTTTAAATCGCCCTTGCGTAGCGGATAATCGTCAATTTGGATCGCCCTTATGGATTCTTAAGACCGAGGATCTTCCTGTTTGGATCTGCGGATTTGGATACTTCAAACTGGTGGCGCCCTGGTCAAAAGTAAGTCCCACTCCCACGCCGACGAGCAAGTCGGAGCACACATGTTGCGCTGGCCGCATCCTTAAGGGTAGGTATCATCTTATTCATTATATCTCGCTAACACATTTAAAAGGGTTTTACGCGCAACACCATAAATTGTAATTTAAACGTATAGTTAATATATAGTTGTTTTTAATTTACCTTTTTTGATTTATCGTAAGTGGCGCCATATAAATTTTAAATCACCAAAGGAAATCGTTCAATCCACGCCTTCAAATAAACTAAATAAATTAACTTATGCTCTATCCTTACAAATTGGTGAATGAGCCAAATAATAAGTTATAAGTACGACTGAGCTAGAAATTCATTACAAAGTGGGCAACACTAATTAGTTACAAAGTAGCGCCCAACTAATTAATTTAAATAATTAAATATCTTTTTGTTATAAATTGGCGCCCAACGTGGGGCGCGAACCCACGACCCTAAGATTAAGAGTCTCATGTTATAAATTGGCGCCCAATTTTGTTATGAATTGGCGACCCAACGTATTTTTATTCTAATAATAAAATTGAGGTGGTTTCCTTTGTTGGTTTATCTTGCGATAAATCTTTGTAAGCTGGTACTCAGGTGTATTTCTAATTTCTTGGTCTTTGCAAACTATTTTTCTTCTTTATTTAGGAAATATTTATAATTGCCAAATTTCCATTATTGTTTGGCATATTTACCTTTGATATTGCCTTATATTTTTGATATTGCCTTACCGTATATTTCACATTTATTTTTGAAATTGCTTTGCCTCACATTTTAAATTTATCTTCGGAATATAATACGGATACTTTAGCTTGTATATTTCATATTTATTTTGGATATTACCTTGCCTTATATTTCGCCAAACTTTTTTACCGGGTGTATGGGGAATGTAACGAAAAAATATATTCCGTTACACTTAAGGTGTGATATTTCAAATTAATTTTCGAGAGTACCTTACCATATATTGACGTAGTATTTACTTTGGAATTTTACCTTGAACTTTGTTTTCTTTGCAAATTAATTATAAAAGAATGTCTTGCCTTTTGCTTGAATATAATTAATTTTGAGTTAATGAAGATAATAATGGCTTTATTGCCTGTGCAAATTAATCATACACAGATGCCTTGCCGTTTGCTTAACTGATGTGTATGATGTAATTTTGAGTTCGATGAAGATAATTGTTTATATCCATTTATGTATCTGTATACGTTATCTTGCCTTTTGCGTTAGCGTATGATATTTTTCCGGATTTGATGTACCTATATACGTTATCTTGCCTTTTGCGTTAACGTATGCTATCTTTTCGGAATTGATGGATGTAATTATCTCTACTCATTTATCGTGCTTAGCGTTATCTTGCCTTTTGCGTTAACGTATTGTACGTTGTGCAGTAAATTAAAGCTATTTCCAAGGTTCCATACCTACATGATCTCGGAAATTGGAATATCAGTTATTTGAAAGCATTTTTTTTCTAACAGTGACTCTATGGAATGTGTTGATGAATGAACCTCTCAAAATTTTAGCAAATTATTGTTGTCGTTTAAATTATCTTATTGTTATTTTAAATGCTTATGTTATTATTTATTATCTAAAGAGGAAAGTATTAATGACTAGATTTTTAGAGTTGTAGCAACTTATTGTTATTATTTAAATTATCTTATGCTAAATTACCTTATCGGTGGTATCGTGTTCTTACACCATACACGTTAACGGTACAATGGGTTAGTGGTGGGCTCAATTTTACTCTCTGCCTTTTCAATTTTTTGATGGCTTACTCCGTGTAATATTTTTTTTTCCAGAAATATCTAACTTAAAAGATCAAAAGTTAAAGATTCAAAGTATGAGAGACTTTGTTTATATTTCTTCTTAACGGTTGGACTGGGCTTTGGAGCCATTGATAGGCAGTTCAATGTTTAGTATATTGACAGGCAATGCTTGAATGCTTGCTTAGCTTGACGCCGTGTTTCTTACAACGGTTGTCACGTGTTTTGAACTGGCCAATGAAAAAAAAAACGTTGAATTTTAAATGGGTAGAATATATACAGTTTTGAAAAATTCCGTCAGATCTGGTGTTAAAACGTCGGCACGGTGAGTCGTAGTAATTTTTGATCTTAAAATATCTTATTCATTCTGCATATTTTTCAATAATCCTTTCATACTTTAAATATATAATTAAAAATTGTTTCCAATTCAGTTAGATATATTTGGCTTTTGTATTGCATTTTTAAGTAATTGCGATTTCAACAATTCTAAATTTTTTTGGTGACCTTAAGGTTAAATACCGATTTTTTTGGTGAATAGTTGCGTTTCTTATTGGTCAAATTCGTGTAATTTGATAATGGTTTAATCCAAATTTGTCGAGAGCGGAATTATTTCATCGTTTTAAACGGTCACACACATTATTTAGAAATTTTCGTTTAGATTTGACGATATTGTTGGGAGAATTCGCAGAGCAGATTTTATCTTCTCCTGTAGAAGGTAGTAAATTGAATTTATAGTAGAATTTCTCTGGGTTTTTCGTAGCAATATTGTTAGTTATAGTAAATTTTCAGACTTATTTCATTACTTTTTCAGATTATTTGTTGCTTTAAACTATAATTATTATTGCTTATCGTGTCAACGTTTGATGTATCTGTATTCATTTGCTTATTAAAGAGGTTAAGCACGTGTAAAATTACCTGGTTGATTTTTTTCTTTATCTATAAACGTAGTTCCTATCTCAAAGCGAGATAGTAATTATCTTATCTTTATCTTTGATTAATTGAGACGTAATTTACGTCCAATTATTGTTTATGTGCCAAGGGCCATCTTAATTAATTAAGTACCTATTTGGAGTCATTAGACTTGTTTAAGAGAGGCTATATCTCGTTCTTCCTTTTTTTTTATTAAAATCTAGTGATTTTCTATTTGAAGTTGCCGAGAGCCACTGTTGGACAAGTTCCATAATTTTCTTTTAAATTTCTAATTTCAATCATTATTTTCTTTGCATTTCATATCTCTAATTAAGGAAAAGAAATACCTTGAGTAGCAGTAATTATTCATAGTGTCATTTAATCATAATTATCTATAATTTTTGCTAAACTTAAATTGTAATTTAAGTTCTGATTATGTAACCAGTGAATTTTCAAGTTGTTGGTTAAAACCTTGTGTATCAAACTCAGGGTCCATAGGATACTCTTTTGCATAATTATAATTAGCAGTGTACACCGGTCTAAGACACCCAATTCTTTTTTTCATGTAAACCTTCAACGTTCCTACAACAGAACAGTCACGCAGATCATTGTGGTGACAGTCGATCCGATAGCAGGCACGTGCAGACAACTGGGAACCATTCCTGGAATGACTGGTAAGCCCTGGACACGCCTATAGCTAGGAAGCTTAGGTACAGGCAGTTGAAGTTTCCACAGGAGGTCCCAAACGATCACGTGGTTTGCGGATAATACAAGAACAGTTGGGAACGTAGGTAACGCGTTACTTATATGAAAGAATTGCAAAGACCTAGATTTTATTTATTTTAAATTTGTCCAAAGCTAATTTCAATTTCATCATTTTGGTAAATCAAATTCTCAGTGATCGATTGCATTTGTAATCTAATTTTAAGTCAATTCTCATTTTTACCATTTTTGTTAACTAAATTCTCAGTAATCAATTATTGTATTTGATTGCATTTGTAATCTAATTTTAAGTCAATTTTCATCTTATGTTCATAACTACAGTGCACATGGTACCATAAATTGTAATTTAAACGTATAGTTAATATATAGTTGTTTTTAATTTACCTTTTTTGATTTATCGTAAGTGGCGCCATATAAATTTTAAATCACCAAAGGAAATCGTTCAATCCACGCCTTCAAATAAACTAAATAAATTAACTTATGCTCTATCCTTACAAATTGGTGAATGAGCCAAATAATAAGTTATAAGTACGACTGAGCTAGAAATTCATTACAAAGTGGGCAACACTAATTAGTTACAAAGTAGCGCCCAACTAATTAATTTAAATAATTACATATCTTTTTGTTATAATAAATGACCTATGTGTTATTTGAATCCCGTTTGTAAGCATTTTCTAGTTTGCCCAACATATTTTTCGTTGCATTTGATGCATCCAATTTCATAAATTCTACTTTTTTCCAATGTTTCAATTTCGTCCTTTGGGCCACTCAATAATTACCTTTAAACTGAGTTTGGCATAAGTACTAATCAGCAGCGTGCCGTATAGGGGGCCAGGGGGGGGCGAATGCCCCCCCCCCCCGCCCTCTATCTAACCCGCCTCAGCCTCCTAATGCAAACTGCAAATAGCTCATCATTCGGCGCCTTCGAAAAGCTCGCCCCTCCCGCCCTTATACCCACGGCACGCTACTGGTACTAATTTTAAACCCAAGTTCTTAAAACAAAATTGGAGTCCTCTACTATATCGAGACATATTTTATATTTTCATCCTGATTAACGAAAGAAGTGAAATGACGAATTGTCATTCTAAACGCATGACTATTAATGTAATTAGTCTATCTATTAAGTTAGTATTGAAACCATTATCCTTCGCTATATTCTTAATTGTCTCCTTTTCATTATTAAATATTTCTTTACCGACAGGAAAATTAACCATGCGGTGTACTAAGAATGATATTTATAGAAAAAATACTGCCACTCAATTTAGCGTTATGAAATTATCGGGTGGTCCAAAAGACAAAATTGAAACATTGAAAAAAGTGGAATTTATGAAATTGGATGCATGGGTTGTAACAGAAAATATGTTGGGCAAACTAGAAGGTCCATTCAAACAAGATTCAAATAACACATAGGTCATTTAAAGTATGGTAGAACAGAAAAATCAAGTGTTGCCGAGCATGCTTTTGGAACGCTTCAACTATTTTAGCAAAGAAACCATTTTCTAAAACACGTAAAATTAAAGAAAGTGCTTTAATATTATTAAATAAAAATAAATATGTTGCTTCAGCTTCTGCTAATTTTAATAACACCTGGTTGCCTTTGCTGAAAGCTGAAGTTGATAAGGGATATTAAAACTTTAAACAAAAATGATTGAATTCTACGTAAGCACATACTACCACGATACACATATTATAACGGTATGCTGATTTCTAGACTCGTTTCTTACCCGGCCGCGCATCTACGTCATTTAGGAGCAACTATTTCTATTTGACGCTGTCATAGTTTAGTTACCTAAGTGAATTTGTAGATTTGCGTTGTGTTTTTACACATTTAGTGTTATTGTGTATGCACTAGGATTATTTTAAATAAAAGTTTATAGTATAATTATGCCGAATTGTGCTGTGGCTACGTGTAAAAACAATAATATGGCCACCAAAGGGAGTGATATAAAATATTTTCGGTTTCCAAAACATGACGACTTAGTAAAGCAGCGGCTGCGTGCTTGTCGAAGAGAAACATAAGTCTGCTTACCTGACACGTCGGTGCCATTCGAGGTGATTAAGTGTTTGTGCAGAACGAGAATTTATATTAGATTATGAGACGTAAATAGAAAAATCAGCTTTAAAAACTGCCAAAGGAAATTGGATAAAAAAAATTTTAAATTCTCAAATTATAAGAAATAATTTATTAGTTATGTATATGTATAGTAGTATTGTCACCCCCGTAAATACACCACTCACTGCTTGGTATTTTATTTAAAGTGGCATTGCCCAGAAAAATCCATATTAAATTAATTAAATTATATACGGGATACCACGGCCAGTAAGTTTCCCAATATATGAAAATAACTATAATATGCTGGTACCTAATGTAAAATGTAAACTTAAATATGTAGAAGTAGGTATTTATGTTCTTTATTTCTCTCGGTGTAATTAAAAAATAAACAAATCAAATTATGAAAATTTACAATATTAAATACTAATTTAATATACGTACACCGTTGAGGTAATCCTAAAATAACTTAGTTCATAAATATTGAAATAATACATAAATAACCATTTATACATTTAAATTATTTTCTAGAGTAAAAGTATGTATATTTTATCAATTATAATTAGTAATATAATTATGGAATTAAAGTGCTTTTAATCTTTAGTTGACTCAAGTATAATTAGGAAGGAACCAATTATCCAAAATGTCCTTTAAAATCTCCCAAAACTGCGAGTATTGTATTTCAAGACATATTTTCTATACACGCTTACATAGCAAAATCGAAACTGTCGCTCCCAGGTGACGTCATACGTTTTTAGGTGGGAGGTTCTGCCTGCGCGAGATCATACCGTTATATGTGTATCGTGTGTAATACCAAATTGTAGCACCTCAAAAGCGCATCAACATGGACATGGCCCCTGGAGGTACCACCTCAAGAAAATGAGGAAAACCACTGACGAACAATGCAGATTCTGCCAAACTATGGCTGAAACGTCAGAGCACTTACTCTGTCAAAATCTCGAAAATGCCCTTGTGGCACCGGGAGAACTGCCCTCAAATATTATGAGGTTCTCAACGGAGATAGGAATTTTCGTGGAAGATAGAATGGTATACACAAAAGATCAATTGTGGTCGACGTGTTGAAAGGCAAATTTTGCCATGCGACACTTCTACCTACCATACCATATCTGATCGGAGATTATTAGACGCATACAAAAGTATAGAAATTATTAAATAATGTAAGAATAGTTTAAATAGATATAAAGGACCTAACATGATTAGCGAAACGCGCGTCGAATGCAAAAATTCTGTTTCGGTATTGTTGATAAAACTGTGATTTAGTGTATTACGCCGAAAGTTCCAAAATCCAACTTACTTCGCTTTAATTATTAATTCACAATAGTGATCAGCGAGACTGATCTTGGTCTTGCGGAAAAGCAAGACCAACTCCAGATCTGCAAGACCAAGACCGAGCAGTGCAAGACTTATGCAAGACGAAGACCGAGCATGTAAGAGTCTTGCGATCTTGCTTTTTTCGCAATTTTTATTTGTTTACATATTGCCCTTAATCCTTGAATAGAAGTTGTTGGGTCGAAATATGGAGAAAAAAACTTCCTATAAACGTTTGTCAAAAATCATTTTGTTTGTGAGATACATGTAGGTAACGTTAGACCGTATTCACTATTTGCCACGCCGCAATGTATGTAAATGACTAAGAATGTATTCAAGTAGAAAGAGCAGTCAAATTTTTAAGGAAAATTATACTAATAATTACAAAAATCTAATGTGGATTTTAAACAAATACACAAGTGTCAATAAATTTCTGCAAGCGTTCTTGCCTATAGACTGGCAGATAGTAACCGATTTTCGGATGCGATTTTGGCCAATATGCCGTTTGGAGGCTATAATAATTTTATATTTTGTTGCTCTTCAGCTGTATGCATTGTTTCCTATTTTTTGTAATGATTATTAAAATTTGGTATTTAGTTGTTTAAACTATGTTGGGGTTTGGAACCTTCGGCAACATGCACTAAAACGGAGTTTTATCCACAATACCGAAACACTGCGACCAACACAAAATGGCCAGCTTTAATTTTTTGGTACACCGTATGGTTAACTTTTCTCTCAGCAGAGAAAGATTTGATAATGAAAAGGAGACAATTAAGAATATAGCGAAAGTTAATGGTTTCAATACTAACTTAATAAATAGACTAATTAATAGGCATTTGTTTAGAAAGACCATTCGTGGTTCCACTTCTGTCATCAATCAGGATGAAAATACAAAATATGTCTCGATACCATATAATCCTCAGTATACTAGAAGACTCCAAAAAGTCTTTAAGGAAATAGGTTTAAAATTAGTATACCAAACTCAGTTCAACATTAAGAAATTATTAGGTGGTCCAAAGGACAAAATTGAAATATTGGAAAGAAGTTGAATATATGAAATTGGATGCATGGATTGTAACCAAAAATATGTTGGGAAAACTAGAAGATCTATACAAACGAGATTCAAGGAATACATAGCTCATTTAAGATATGGTAGAACAGAAAAATCAAGTGTTGCCGAACATGCTTTTGATAATAATCATGAGAATATATCACGAAATGTAGTCCATTCCTCATAACGGCCATCAAAGAAGGGTAGCTTGATTTGCAGCAGTGCTATATTACATGTTTTGCGTTCCAATGGTGAACTACTAGTTGTGTTTTCTTCTAGTGCTAGTAATATTTCTTTCTGACGTTTTTCCGTATCCTTGTACATTTGTTTTAAAGAGTTATGACTATCTTCAACTTGTAAGTTGAAATACATTTGGCGTATTTCTTGCCAGTGCAAGGTAATTTTCATTTGCAATTGTTGCTTGCGCGCAAGTAAAGTTCCTTGATCTAACTCCATTTGAACGTCTTCAAGCATATCGTTGATTTGGCTAAGTGCCGTTTGTGTTTGTTTAATGTCGTTCTGAATTCGTTGCAGGCTAAAAAAATTTTCTCGGTTTTCCATAATAACCTTAATTGCTTCGTCATACGCATCTTTGGGGCGCCCGTAGTAATTTTGTCTGTTGTATGTATGTTCTTGGCAACCCAGTGCTTGGATATTTTTATGATTTTCTTTTATTTCGTCTATGATCTTGTTGACTTTTTCTGATTTGGTAACAAAATATTGTTCTGATTTCGTGCTGGATGGATCTTTCTTGATATTGGATATAATACGTGTCATTTCCTTGCCAAGGGATTACTGCGTTATTCAATTCAGTGTAAATATGCCTGTTTTTCTTGATTTTTACCGGCTTGCCACAAATTTTGATTTTGTGTATTATGGTAGTGTTTTATTTTGAGTGTATGTGCTACAACAAACAATATATTATATATCCGCCAGCGGTTAACTGGTACAAGGATATATAACGTGAATATTATGAATATTTTCTTGCCAGCGGTTAACTAGCTATTAAAAAACTATTATTCTGCTATGTAGTATTTGTATCAATGGTATTGTTATCAATGTATAAACCCACCAGCGGTTAACTGACACAGGAATATACACGGGACAACCTTGTTGATAACACTTTCCTTGCCAGCGGTTAACTGGCTATAAGGAATTTATTATCCTTGTATGATGTTTAGTGTTATTACCACTGTATAAGCCTGCCGGCGGTTAACTGGCACAGGAATACACACGTGATAACTATATTGATAACACTTTCCTTGCCAGCGGTTAACTGGCTATATAAGGAAATTATAATTTTTTTATGTAATTGTGTAGTGTATTTATCAATGCATAAACCCGCCAGCGGTTAACTGGCACAGGAATATACACGTGATAAATTTATTAATAACACTTTCCTTGCCAGCGGTTAACTGGCTATATAAGGAAATTATTATTATTTATTTGATGTAATTGTGTAGTTTATTAATGTTTGGTAATGTGGCAACTTCGGTATTTGTTGCAGACACCTTAGCTACTTCTGGGAATGCATTCTTGATGTTACCCTACTCAGTTCAGATAACGACACCCCCCAGCTTTAGCTTCAGAAGTCGTTGAATATTGATTTGACACAGGCAGCTGCAGTACCGTCGCCGTCGGGGTTGGGTACACTAACTTGATAGGGTTCACAGGCGAAACCTTTGCTTCGTCTTGGTGGCTCGAAGGACCAAAATGTTAATTTAGTGCTATGGCCTTGTTTGACATGATGTATTGTTGTACCGCAAGGGGTAATTTTGTTGGTTAGACAGATCCGTGCATCATACCAATACGACAGATACTGTCATTTCTTTCGTGTTAGCTCAACATAACAGGTTTATGGTATAGTTAACGTAATCGTTTAATCATAGGGCCCAACGTTTTTTTAACGTAACATGCAGTAATTATTTTAATTTTGGCAATTTTTTTCGAATATTTTCCTATTGGTCGGGATAAACAAATTAATTTCTTATTATTTATTACCATAAATGTGGAGGTGGCAATTAACTGTATAATTAACCACAATCAATTTCGTGGACAGTATTAAAATAGGGTGGTGGGTGTTTTACACATAGGGTGTGAATTGAAACAGGTAGGTATGTTAGTTATTAAGTACTTTAAATATGCAATTCTTAATTTTCATTTGATATGGAAAATATATACAATTCTTAAACTACTATCAAGTATTCATTCATTCACTCCCATAAACCTAAATATACACCAAGTTACTTATTACTAAATATCTACAAAAGAAAACGTCTTGATTCTTTAAATCTGAACTGAATTAAATTAATCGTTTTCTGTCTGAAATTTCAACCTTTCGTTCACACTAAAAATACCTTGAGGTTTTCTACTGTTATCGTACCCAGGGATAGGCCAATTAAACTTCAAACATTTGATTTAATTTGCTAGTACTGGAATGGATTTCTCTACCGCCAATTCCTATCCGCCATTCTAGATCTTCTTCGAGGGAGACGCTACATTCTGTATTGTCTCGGAATTGCGTTAAACGCCCAAAAGACTTGTTTGTCCAAGTTTGGACAGAGAATAGAGGTACAGCAGATATTCTACAAATATCTGTACAAACAAAATGAGAAAAATTGCCTAAAAGGATTTGACCTTTGGCCTGACGGAGCTGCACCACTTTTACTGCTATTCAAGTGAACGCTTGAACTGCACTGAAATCTAATTTTTCCTACACGCGCGGAGGGAGCAATAAAGCGGGAAATTAAGCGTATGATTCATTTGAAACGATGGAAGCATGTTCTTTCTTTCTTTGACATATTATTGCTGACTGAGACAAGGATATTATTAAATTGAGAACAATTAAAAACGATTTGGTTGATGAAGTGTCATTTTGCTTTACTAGAAGTGTTGCATATGACGGACACTATTATACCGACAAACCATATATATATATATATATATACCGGGTGTCAACGGGATTACTTTCCGACTGCCGTTTCCTTATTTCTTAATCTTTCTGGATGAAACTCGGCAAAGTTATTGTACTACCAAAATGTAATTTTTGTACATATTTGTCAACTGTTAAAGACTTCCGGTTTCGCCGGAAGTGACCTCAACATTGGATTTTTAAATGGAATACCCTGTATATTTTTAATTTTTCAGAATCTACAGATCATTCTGCATAGGACTGTATAATTTTTATAACATTTTTCGGTAATTTGGTATTTTTAGAGCTAATTTTAATTTTTGATCTAGCGTGCCATGACCGACTTAAAATCACTTCTCAGGCCATAAACAATTGCAGAAAAATACATAGACGATGTTTTACTTATTTATTTGTTTTATTTAAGACATTAAAGTTGACGAATTCGATTTTTTTAATATTACTAGAAAACTTTAAATGGAACTACCACACTTTCATAACGTCATTAGATGCATTTTTTTAAAACGAGTCTAGTGATGTATCACATTGCCGAAATGTTTCGCCTACTTTTTTAGAAATCATTATTTTTGCTATTACATTAATACTGTATGAATTAAAATACGCCAAATTCATCACGTATGCCGTGGAGCAAAATAATATGGTCGCTTTGGAATTAAATGAATAATGCTAAGTCCTGAATTTTGATAATTATTAGTTTCCTTTCTTGTTGTTATGACTTACATCAATTTTAACTGATTTTGCGCTTTAATTCAAGTTTCAATAATTATGTTAACCAAAAGCGGGCAAGTAGATATTCTTATAAGTTACGGTCAGAGTGTGACAAAAGCACAGCAGAAACTGAACGAACTTAGCGAGACGAATATCCAGAACGCCTTCACCTCCCATAAAGGTAATATATTATTTATTTGATCAGAAAAATGCGCGAAGAACCTGCAGATCATCTATGAACATTGTATAATAAATGAATACATCATTTTTGATCTAGCGTGCCATGACCGACTTAAAATCACTTCGCAGGTCATAAACCATTGCAGAAAAATACGTAGAGGATGCTTATCTTATTTATTTGTTTTATGTAAGCCACTAAAGTTGAAACTCGTATTAAAGCGCAAAATCAGGTAAAATTGATGTAAGTCATAAGCACAAGAAAGGAAACTAATAATTGTCAAAATTCAGGACTTCGTCTTATTCACTTAATTCCAAGGGGACCATATTATTTGTTCCACGGCATACGTGATGAATTTGGCGTATTTTAATTCATACAGTATTTATAATGTAATAGCAAAAATAATGATTTCTAAAAAAGTAGGCGAAACATTTCGACAATGTGATACATCACTAGACTCGTTTTAAAAAAATGCATCTAATGACGTTATGAAAGTGTCATAGTTCCATTTAAAGTTTTCGAGTAATATTAAAAAAATCGAATTGGCCAACTTTAATGTCTTAAATAAAACAAATAACTAAGTAAAACATCGTCTACGTATTTTTCCGCAATTGTTTATGACCTGAGAAGTGATTTTAAGTCGGTCATGGCACGCTAGATCAAAAATTAAAATTAGGTCTAAAAATACCAAATTACCGAAAAATTTTATAAAAATTATACAATCCTATGCAGAATGATCTGTAGATTCTGAAAAATTAAAAATATACAGGGTATTCCATTTAAAAATCCAATGTTGAGGTCACTTCCGGTAAAACCGGAAGTCTTTAACAGTAGACAAATATGTACAAAAATTACATTTTGATAGGCCAATAACTTTGCCGAGTTTCATCCCGAAAGTTTAAGAAATAAGGAAACGACAGTCGGAAAGTAATCTCGTTGACACCCGGTATATA